>APFE030042919.1:0-16221 GCA_000404065.3 Pinus taeda | reverse complement strand
CCAAGTCAAAGAAGGTAGAATATGTGGGCCATATGGAAGATAAGCTCCTAGGATGGGTAGGGAGTTGAGTGAGATGAGAGACAAGGAACAAATTGTGAGATCTCAACTACAGGCAAAAAACACATGGCTAAGGAGGCAGTTGCAGAAAAAGGGAGCCAATTGGCCACCATGGAAAGCCTCTCCATGGAGGCACTTCAGTGTAGGATGCCATCAAGATCATATGCACTATACCTCAAAGATCAAAGCATGCAATTTCATATCAAGGCACTAGCACAAAAGGGGACTATGCCTTTACAAGACTATAGGCAGATCATTGAACTATGTGATAAGAGCACCCTGGAAGATAAGACCAAGATATCTAAATTTTACCTACACAACTTAGCCTTAACATATTTGAATGTGTGGGACCCCAATTCAAATTTGGGGGATTTACATCCAATGGCCCTTGCATCATGGATGAGTCATGAGGAGGTCAGGGCTAAGGAGGTGAAGAGAATATTGGAAAAGGAGGAAAAGGAGCCCCTTTACATCAAAGCGGAATAGATAAATTCAATGGTTGTCATTAGCACCCACAACATCATCTCCAATGATGCCCATCTTGCACCAAGATACCTAGCTACACAAGAACAGGCCATCACCCACTTTGAAGATGTTAGAAAATTATATATTACAGAGCAATGGAACACATAAAATATTGCATAAATATAAACAAAGAAAATGCATAAACGAGACATAGATATACGTGGTTCACCCAATTTGGGATATGTCCACAGAGAAACAGTTAGTCCTTCCTTTTTTATTATATAGCAAAATGAAGAGATACAACCTACAGTAGATCCGTTGTAATTTCCTCTTCACTCTCACAACAATCTCCTCTCTCTTTCTCTCTTAGAATACACATCTACATATCCGCAATACAATTTCATCATATATAGCAAGGGTTTGCCTTCTAGGGAAAAAAATCCTAAATTAAACATAACTTCTACCATCAAATCATCCGCCTAATGAACAGACCAGATTGACTACGAAATTGCAATATTTTACAAGGTAATTTTACATCTATTTTTACCTTTGGGAGCACTGTCCCTAAACCCCTGCCAAGGGGGGGCTCAAAAAAATCATCATCGAGCCCCCCTAGACCCCCCTAGTAGCGAAAAAATGGGCAACATTTCCACCCCATTAAAAACTGGGGTCCAATGCAGCGATACCTTTGTTGGACAGTGACTGCACTTTAGACCTAGTTGTTTCTCATTTTCATCATCATAATTGAATACCAATTCAAACCAAGAAGAATCTTAGTTTCTCTCTAGTTACAACTTTTGTTAACATATCTATAGGATTCTGGCTAGTGTGTATCTTTTCCAGCTTCAATTGTCCATCTTCCAACACTGACCGTATGAAACGGTACTTGAGTTGTATATGTTTAGTCTTGGAATGAAATGTTGAGTTATTTTCAAGATGAATGGCACTTTGGTTGTCACTGTATAACTTTCCCAACTCCTGCTTCTTACCCAATTCATCCACAAACCTTTGTAACCAAATCATTTCTTTACTAGCCTCTGTAGTATCAACATACCCTTCTTTTGTCGTTGAGAGTGCAACAACACTCTGCAATTTTGAAACCCAACTAACAGTTGTTCCACCTACAGTAAACACATACCCTGTGGTGCTCCTCCTGTTATCTCTATCACGTGCCATATCTGCATCAACATATTCCTGTAGAGAAATGTTTTAACCACCAAAGCATAATGATTGATATTTGGCACATCTCAAATACCTAAGAATCCACTTCACTGTCATCCAATGTTTTTTTCCTAGATTGTTCGTGTACCTACTTATAACTCCCACTACATGTGCAATATTAGGCCTTTTGCATACCATTGCATACATTAAGCATCCTACTGTTGATGCATATGGAACTTTAGACATATAATCCATCTCTTCCTGAGCCTTGGGACACATCTCCTTACTTAGTTTGAAATGTCTAGCCGAAGGTGTAGTAACTGGGTTTGCATTTTGCATATTAAATCTTTCCAACACCTTTTGTATGTACTCACTTTGAGATAATGTTAATTTATGATTTTTCATGTCGCACCAAGGATTTATTTTGCAGCACCAAAATCCTTCATTGCAAATGAATTTACCAATTTTCCTTTGAGCACATTTATTTCCTGCATGTTAGACCCTGCAACAAGCATGTCATCTACATACAATAATAATAATATAATATAGCTGCCATCATTTTTTCCTTTGAGATAAAAACAATGATTAGAGTGACATCTATTATAACCTTGTTCATACATAAACCTGTCAAATTTTAGATACCACTACCTTGGAGCCTATTTTAATCCATGCAAGCTCTTCTTCAACTTGCACACTAGTTTCTCCTTCCGTTTGATCTCATATCCTTGTGGTAGCTACATATAGATCTATTCCTCCAAATCCCCATGGATAAAGTTCGTCTTTACATTTAACTCATCAAGATGAAAATCTTCTGCTACTACTAGACTTAAAATAGTTCTGATTGAAGTCATTTTAACAATAGGAGAAAATATTTCATCAAAGTCTATACCTTTCTTTTGTGCAAACCCCTTCACCACAAGTCTAGCTTTATACCTTTTTATACCTCCATATTCTTCCTTCAACCTGTAAATCCATTTATTCTGCAATGTTGTTTTACCGGTAGGCAACCTGACTAAGTCCCAAGTCTGTTTATGTACCAAGGAGTCTGTCTCTTCATTCATGGCTATCTCCACTTCTTCCTGGTTTCTACCTACATTCTTCTTCATAACATTTTGGTTCACCCGAATCAGTTAATAATATATAATATAATGAAGGAGAGTATCATTCAGGGGGTATACTTATCCTAGTAGATCTTTTAACACCACTTTCAGGTGTTTGAGGTGCATGTTGTTGTTGTGGTTGTTGTTTTTGTTCTTGCTATTGATCATTATGATTTTCAAGCACCTTTACTTTTTCTGCGATCTCATCAAGCACTCGGTATTCTCTGTTTTCTTTTTCATGTTTCTTTTCCTGCATTTGATCCTTATACAAGACATTTTCATTGAATATGACATCTCTACTCCTAATGATTTTGTGATTTTCATAATCATATAAGCTATAACCAAAATCATTAACATCATATCCAATAAAGGTACATCTCTTTTGATTTTGTATCAAGCTTTGTTCTATTTTCTTTATTAATGTGGATATAGGCTTCACAACCAAAAGTCTTTAAAAAATGAGTAGTTTACCTTTTTACTTATCCATGCTACCTCTGGAATACCTCCATCCAAGGAACTTGAAGGCCCTCTATTTATTAGATAAACAACAGTATCTACAACATCTGCCCAAAATTGTAAAGGCAATCCTGCATGCAATCTCATGCACCTTGCACGCTCCATGATTGTCTTGTTCATCCTTTCTAACACACCATTTTCTTGTAGTTTTCTTGGAACTGTCTTCTTTCTGTGAATTCCATGCTCTGAATAGTACTTATCAAACTCTTTGCTGCAATATTCACCTCCATTGTCTAACCTTAGACACTTCAGCCTTTTTCTTGTCTCATTCTCAGCCAAAGCTTTCCATTTCTTGAAAGTATCAAATACATCATATTTATTTCGAATACAATAAATCTAGGTTTTTCTGGTTGCATCATCAATAATAGTAACATAATAATGAGAGCCACCAAGAGATGATACATTACCAGGTCCCCATACATCTGTATGCACAAGCTCTAATTTTCCGCTCTTCTTTTCTTTCCCAACTCTGAGGAATCTAACTCTCTTCTATTTGCCATAAAATTCTCATAGAATTCCAAATCAACATGCCTCAAACCTGGCAACAAACTCCTTGGGTGAATAATATACATCCCCTTCTCACTCATGTGCCTAAGCCTATGATGCCACAATGTTCTATATGCTCTTGTAGAGGTTAAAGCATTAACAGAATTAGAAATACCATTGCATAAATACAATGTACCAACCTTTTCTCCTTTTTTTTTATTACCAGGGCTCCTTTAGTGAACTTCCAGGTTTTATCTGTAAAATTAGTTACACAGCCTTCACCTCCCAACTACCCTGTTGAAATCAGATTTTTGTTCAGATCTAGAACATGCCTTACCTCCTTCAATAGTCAAGGGTTTCCATTCTGTTTTTAATGAAAACTTTTCCCATTCCAATGATTTTATAGGGTTTATCATCACCCAAACGAACCTGTCCAGAATCTCCTTGAACATAATCATGAAAAGGTTTCCTATCAGGTGTGGCATGGAATGAGGCCCTGGAATCTACCACCGAGGCATAAATAATATTTTCTAATGAAATAATCAAAGCATCTTGCAACACATCACATGTCACATTTGCTTCATGATTATTTTCTTGTTGCGTGCCTCCTTATTTTCCCTTCCAAGACTTACAATCTTTCTTCAAGTTTCCTTTCTTCCCGTATTTCCAGCACAATATCCCTAATCTGGACTTGGATTTTCCTTTCCTTGACTTACTACAAAATCCTGGGCTCTTTCCTCTTTCCATTTTTCTTCCCCTAGTCTCTGCAGTCAAAGAATTACCTAATGTCTCACTGGAGCTTTTCTGTTGCATTTCCTCACTAAGGATTGCAAAAACAACATCATCAAACTTTAAAGTACTAGATCCAGAGACAGAGTTACTAATGGCCATAACTAAACCATTCCAACTTTCCGGTAATGAACATAGAAATAACAGAGCCCTAACTTCATCCTCAAAATTTACCCCTACAAAACTTAAATGATTGGTAACCATATTAAATTCATTTAAATGATCAACAATAGATCCACCTTCTAAGATCTTCATATTAAATAAACACTTAATAAGAAATATCTTATTTGAG
Source organism: Pinus taeda (assembly GCA_000404065.3). Lineage (NCBI taxonomy): Eukaryota > Viridiplantae > Streptophyta > Pinopsida > Pinales > Pinaceae > Pinus > Pinus taeda. The sequence goes on along the minus strand of APFE030042919.1, from coordinate 11,355 downwards.
GCCGAGGTTTTTTTCATATAGTTTGGCCAATGCCAACATAAACCCATTATTTTCATTTCCTTTGAAATATTAAAGGCTACAGATGCTGCTAGGCATAGCCATATTTTTCCAAGTGCCTTTCTGTAAAGAATATCCCATTCTGTGTCTGTCATACTCGTCGGCTTCTTTGTCTTTCCGCTCAATGGTAGGTACAGCTCTTTCAGATACAAATAATGTTCCATATGCATCTTCCACAGCTAGTAGTTTTGTTCATTAAATTTTTTGAGCCTAAACCTACCATCTTCCGCCATTTCTCCCACTCGAACCAAGAACCCTTCTCTCCTCCAAGTTTATTAACCAAATAGACCTTTGGACTTGATACAAGTTGTTAGAAAATTATATATTACAGAGCAATGGAACACATAAAATATTGCAGAAATATAAACATAGGAAACGCATAAAACAAGAGACACACATATATACCTGGTTCACCCAATTTGAGCTATGTCCATGGAGAAATAGCCAGTCCTTCCTTTTTTATTATCCAGCGAAATGAAGAGATACAACCTACAGTAGATCCGATGTCATTTCCTGTTCACTCTCACACAATCTCCTCTCTCTTTCTCGCTCAGAATACACACTGCATAGCCACAATACAATTTCCTCATATATAGCGAGGGGTTGCCTTCTAGGGGAAAAACCCTAAATTAAACATAACTTCTACCATCAGATCATCCACCTAATGAACGGCCCAGATTGACTACGAGATTACAATATTTTACAAGGCAATTTTACATCTATTTTTAGCTTCGGGGGCACTTCCCCCAAACTCCCACTAGGGGGCTCATAAAAATCGTTTTTGCCCTTCTGGACTCCCTGGTGGCAAAAAAACGAGCGTCGTTTCCACCCCATTATGAACTGGGGTCCAATGTGGTGATACCTCTAATTAAAGAAGATAATCAAGATCCACACTTAACAGAAGACGCCTTGAGGTTGTTGGGAAATGAAAGCCAACAAGCATGCCGGAGGATATGGAGCAACCTACCACACATTCTAAGGATCAGAGAGTACCATTCCCCTAAGAGATTGAGGAATGCACATGTATTCACTGTATAAGAATGCCATGTAGAGACTAAAAATCAATTGGATTGGATTGAAACTCAGTCCACCATTGTTGTTGAGTTTGACAGAAGGTAGGAAGGAAGAGGAGGAAAGAAAATAGTGGGAATAAATAGATAAACATGCAGGGTTCTATCCTCAAGAGGAAACTCTATCAATAGAGGCCTGGGATGTCAGAGAGGCCACAAGAGCTATGAAAGATATGGACATAGACTAAGTTACTCATAGGATGAGCAACACCTTCAGTAGGGGGATGATGATGAGTCTCATTAACAGATAAACTATATGGGTCTTAATGCCACTCTCCAACTTATTAAAATCAACTTTTCTCACATTTACTTACATATTTTATTATATTTTGCTTAGTGAGAAGGGTAAAGGTGAGATGTTATGTCATGTGGCCTAATATGCATTAATTGCAGGAACTGGAGCAGTTTTTTGGCTAATTTAAGTGCAGGAACTGGAAGTGGACAAGCAAGAGGGATTGTAGGAGATTTGGTCTCCCTCCTTAACTCTTAAATCATTCGAAGATTTCTCCACCACATCTCGTCAGCTCAGAGTTACAAGTAGCCAATCCAACCGAGTTCATTGGCATCTAAGCCAATGGCAATTGAAGATAAGTCAATCTCGAGTTTGGGAGCCAAACCTCCCTAATTTTAGGAAGTTGTTGGTAGCTTTAATTTTCATAAATAAGAAGGTGAAGGGCCTCATTAGGATTCTACTTTATATTGTAGCCAAGAGTCAATTTGGAGCTAAGACATTCTGACTGTTACTCTTATGTTATTTTTGACATTTTGATGATAATGAAAAGGTTTTCCTTGATCCAGCACTGAGTTGACTCAGAGGGTTGAAGCTCTTGGGTTAGGGCCCAACCCTAGAAGTAGAAGTTCCTCCTTTTGTACATGTATTCTTAGGTTAAAGTCAGAGTTAGTTGTTGAGGTTATTCCTGCTTTGTTTAACTTACAAGTATTTGAATGATTGCTAAGTTTTGTTTCCATTAGTTGAAGAAGCGGATTAGTGGTACAGTAGTGAAAGATAATACTTCATAGAATCTTATGACAGTGGCCTCTTCCTCATCTCCCTCATGGGAGCATGGTTTGAGGGCCCCAATCTCACAGCCCCAAAAACATATTTATCTTTTGATCATTGCATAGCTTAGGGTTCCTTGTTGAAAAGATCATTGTTTATAATTTCTTGGAAGCACCTGAAATTATCATTTTTTTTCTTGAGTTTATTGTAGTTTAAGAAGGCATTTAATTCCATAGATATAGTCATTAGCCATCAATAAATCAGTTTTCTCAAATTAAACTCGTATTTTCCATATTTATATGAAGTTATGCATAAATGAAGGGAAGAACATGTGTTGTTGTAGGATTTGTTGATCTGCAAGGAGGAACTCATTTCGCCGACCTCGTCTAAGCCTTCTCCACCTACTTTCAAGGCTACCAACCCCTAATCCAGATTTATGTTTTTTAGCAATCATGGACCGCCACCTTGAACAAATCCAACGATCTTGAAGTGTTAGGCTAACCCTTGAGCACTGTGCACCTTCCCTACACTTTATTCCACCATCATTCATCTTCCTAGCACTCCATTTCACATTCCCTACCTTCCTATAGCCTTCAGTTAGTTCCCTGTAGAAAACCAGGACATCCTGTATTAACTACAGGAAACCGTTTAGCATCCTGTTTTAGCCTATTTTGAGCAGAAATGATGATCTGAGCATAGGGTATGCCCTCCACTTGACTTCCATGCCCCTCAATGCTATTTTGGACCAGCTTTTCCATGCCTTTCTCCCCCGCAAAAGATCAAATTGAGTAGCTTAGCATTTACATTTCTAAATTGAAAATCAAAAGACCCTTTTTCTACAATTTTAACATAAGATAGCTAGTGCATGCATACATCATTCGTAGCAGTGTTAGGATAATTTCCATGCCTACTTAGTCCAGATAGCTAGACGATAGAATGCAAGGTTACATTAGTTCTCTTCTGCAAGTAATGTGTGTCAATTCTTAGCTAGATGATTTCATGTCATTTCATAAGAACTTTCCATTCAGCACTTTCATTTTCCTAAAATAGGTAAGCATTTACTTTTTGCATTAAAGATAGCTTTACATTCACTGTCAGTAGTCAGACTCCTTCTAGTTAATAGAAGACTAGTTTGAAAAACCCTAATGGTCTATCACGCCAGTTGAAAAGTGACAAGAGTAGACTATTTCATCTATTGTGCATATAGAACTATCACCTCCAAGTTTGTATGAAACGTGGGTTGATAAAGTAGAGTTGGGAGCCCTAGGATTTGCAACATCCTTGCTACAGTACTATTGCTCATCAGGGCCACCCTCCCATTTATTCTTGAATGAAAAGCACATGTAGTCTTCTATCCTTTTGCACTAATCAAAATCTCATAGCAATTCCAAGAAAATCTTGTAGCATGTTAGGATTGAGGAAAAATTAGGCGAGAAGGGCCATCTTCCAATTGGAATACTTGGAGATAACAAATGGAGGGATGGAGTGCATTTAGAGAGCCAATTTAGAGGGTGTAGAGGTGATTTTCGAAACTACTTCCATGTCTGTTGACCTCCATTGACTGTCACTAGAACCCTGCAAAAATGTTAGGAAAATAATGTAAGGGTTACCTTTTCTCTTCATTTGTCTTTTATTCTTTTTCCTTTTCCTTGTTTGTTTTTTTCCCTTTTTTTGTGACCTGCAAGCTGCCTCAAAGGAGGTTTTCAACTCACGGTACTACACTAGGGGCCTCAAATGAAGTTTTCACCTAGGGATCTTTTATTTCTTTTCTTCATTTTTTTTTTGTTTCTTTTTTAGACTCTTGGACTACATCATGGATTTTTTCAATCCAATATCTTGCCTCGGGTGCCTCATGGAGGTTTTCACCCTAGCATTTTATCCATTTTTTTCTCTCTTTTTTCAGTTTTTCTCTTTTTTTTCTTTTTTTTTTCTTTTTTTTATTTTTCTCTTATTTCTTTATTTTTTTCTCCGCTGATCAAAGGTTGGGTGGATTGGGAGCCATGAGGCTCCCAATCAATTTCAGATCTCTTCTTATTAAATTGGTAAACTCCTCTTTTGACAAAGGTCTCTTGTAAAGCTTCATTCTTTAACCATTGACTAATTATGGAACTTTTTTGTCATCAACTGTTCGGATTTGGACGGATCCATTTTCATAACACTTTTGCGCAAGGTAGGGACCTAGCCATATTGTCATCAACTTTCCCTTGAATTCCTTGAATCTAGAGTCATACAAAAGGGCCTAATCACCCTTTGGGAAGGTCCTTTCCCTTATTTTTTTCATGACAAATCTTCCTCTACAACTGGACCACCTCAGTATGCATGAGGGTTGCAACCTAAGTCCATCAAGATCATTGAGTTCTTGCAGCCTCTTTTGTTGAGCATTGGTGATATCTAAGTCCAATTTTGTTGTCATTCTCAGGGTGTTGTACTCAAACTCAATGGACAATAGTGAATTTTTGTGATAAGCCAGCTCAAAGGGAGTGAACCCAGTGATGGTTTTCCATGTGGTAGTATAGGCCCAAGTATCCTCCACAAGTTTGGATGCCCAATCTTTTTTGTTGTTGCTGACAAATTTGGTTAAGATGCTTTCTAAAGCTCTGTTTTCCCCTCCACATGCCCATTTTCTTAAGGATGATAGGGAGTGGGTTTTTTTTCCTTATGTAATGTTGCTCCATGATTCCCTCAATCAAATTAGAAGTGAATTGTGCTCCTTGATTAGTGACCAATTTCCTTGGGAAAAAAAAACTTGTAGAAGATGTCTCCCTCAAGAACTCTACCACCTCCTAGTCTGTGGTTGCCTTAACTTCCTTCACTTCAACCCATTTTACCAAATAATCAGTGCATGCAATGATGTACCTCTTTTATCTGGATGGGGGGTCAATTGGTCTAATGAAATCCATGTACCACTTCTCAAATGGTTCAAGAGTCCCCTGAGATTGTAGTGGAATTTCATCCTTTGGTGTAGGCTTGCCCATTGTTATCACCAAAAAATTGATCATCTAGCCTAATTTACTAGATGGATCGAAGTGCACCATGTAAAGGCAATTTTACCATAGTAAAATTGCTTTCACTGTGAGAAATTACTTAATAAACCACCTTTGTTAAGTAATTTATAGTTAAACCCATGAAGAATAATTAAATAAATCACTATCTATTTGTTTTTCTTCTAGGAATAATTAATTAAACCATTGTTTTATATTATTCCTTGTCAAATTTGACCCAATCATGAAAAATAAATAGATAAATCATTATTTTTCTTATTTTTCTTCAAAAATAATTAATTAATCACTAATTAATTTTATTATTCTTTGTAGAATTGAGGCTTCTGTGCTCCATATCAAATTTTTGAGAGATTCTTCAGCGTAAATCACATAAGAATTCATTTGTCGACGCTCAATATTGCTCGGATCCTTAAAAGGTATGATATTCCCTCAACCTTTAGGCCCCTCAACACCATTCGCAATTACCTCTGATCGGTGAAAGATCTCGTTAACCCCAAGGACATTAAGGGTGTCTACTTGATCCCTTGTTCATGTGGGACCCCCTATATTGGGGAAATTGGGCGCTCCATCCATCAAAGGATCTGCGAACATGCGGCTGACCTAAGACATGGGAGATCCAAGTCTTCGGCTTTAGCAGAGCATGTGGAAAAGACCAAGCATCAGGTGTGTATTGAGGAGGCCAAGGTTGTCGCCAAAGTTGCTCAGTTCCATCATCGTAAATTTAGGGAAGCTATTGAGATTGAGAAGAGGTCGAGCAATCTCAATAGAGATGATGGCTGGAAAATCAGTAGGTGCTGGATTCCAGCACTCTCTTCTTAGTCGGTTTTTCTCCCCGCCTCGTTTTTGAGCTCTTTTTATTTATATATTTTTATTTTTTATTTATTTTATTTTATTGTTGTTATTATTATCTTATTTTATCTCTATTATTATTATTATTATTATTATATTAACTTAACTACCTAATTTATATAAATATTAGTAATATTAATAATAATTTAATTAAGTAAATTACCTTTTTAAAATAACCACTATAATTATTTTTTTTATTCATATAGTGTTAATCCTAACTTTATTATTTTATATATATATGATTTTTTAATAAATTAATAAATTGTTTTTAAACTAACGGTTAAAATTATTATTAAAATTAATAGATTGAAAATCTGACCCTAATATTATAATTAATTATATATCTATTTAATATTTATTATTATATATATATACTATATATATATATATATAATTTATTAAATAATTTAAATTAATAATTAATTCTCTTTTAATCTAACCATTAAAATAGTTTATCCTTAATTAACCTAATATTATAACTTTAATATTATTAAATAATAAATTATTTTTACGAACCATAAAATTAGTTATTTATATTTTTACTTAACTATTCCATAACAATAAAATAAACTAACCATAAAAATTGATATTAAATTAATAAATGAAAATTCTTGTAACTTTACAACCTAATATTATGATTTTAATAATAATAATTATTATTATTATTATTATTATTGAATAATTCAATTAAATTATCTTGTAATCCTAACTTTTATATTAATAACCTAATAGTATAACCTTTTATTATGATGTGTGTGTGTGTGTGGTTTAATTTTAATATTTTTAAATTTTTTTAAAACCACTACATATATTTTTTTATTTTTCCTCTTATTTTGCTTTTTTTTATCCATAATATAATAAAAATATAATATGAATTATAATATATCCAACTTTTTTCTTATAACCGATATTATACTATTAATTAATATTTATATATAATATATATATATATAAATTATTTATTATATCAAAATTATAATATATATATAATTTGAATAATAAATTAATTAATTTTAAACGAAGCATTTATATTTTCATTTATTTTTTTCTAATTTGATTTTTTCCATTAATAATAATAAATAATATAAGTAATATTAAATTAATGAATAATAATTTGTCCTGGGTCCTAAGATCAAAATGAGCCGTTGGTCAATTTAGCCGTTGGAGACTCTGCTCAGACTATTTAACATGCTAAGCTGAATCGGTTTCTTCAACTTGTCCTGACGATGAACCACACTACTTGGTTCGAAACGCATCGACAAATGAATTCTTATGTGATTTACGCTGAAGAATCTCTCAAAAATTTATTATTCGTTGTGAAATTTGACTAAATCCCTTAGGAATAATTAAATAAATCCTTATTTGTTTATTATTCCTTAAGTAATTAATTGAGATGATAAATAAATCATTTATTTATTTATTATTTCTAAATAAAGTTTAAATACTTTTTCCCTCCAAGAATGGAATCAATAATATTTTATTATTCCTCATTATTCGAGGATAACTCAATATTTTGTTATAAATAGAAGGGTTTTCCATTCATTATTCACTTTTGATTATTTTCATTGTTACACTCGTTGTTGTAACTCTGATTATTTTCATTGTCACACACCATATTTTTGTCGGGTTTATGCATTATAGAGGAGAGAGACTCTATAGAAGATGAAGACATTTGAGGATAGCCAAGAACCCATCCCACAGAGGGGGACTGGTAACATTTATTTGTTCCCTTCACAGGTGTTATAATAAAATTATTCTTTACATCTCTGGTTTCCATTGGATGATTGGAGTTATTACTCTTTCTTTTTGTTGTTTAACTATGATTGTGGCATAGATCCAGACTTTGTTAGGTTTTGTTTCTATCAGTTGTTGTAGATCTGCAATGTTTAGCAGCCATTTATATTGTTGAGATTGTTTGTCATTCATAATCTTAAGTGCGTTCTTTTCGTACATCATTCAGAAGAAAACACTACAAAAATAGCGACTCTGCTAGGTTTTATACTTCAAATCCAGAAACCTGGGTGACCTTTGATTTTCAGATTAGAGTTTCTTCTTTTTTTCAAGTCTCTTAATGTTTCCTAGTTTTTTTACCCTAGATCTGATAAATTTCTGACTTCAACAAGCTTTCTAGTCATTTTCGCAAGTCACAGGAACCAGCCGCAAAGGCGGCACATTTTTCGAAGTTCCGACCGGGATCCTCAAAACAAAACTCACAGTTTTCAGCCCAAAAAGTGCGATCTGGGCTTCAGAACACACCTTTCAACCCAAAAATTATGACTTTAGCAGAAAACATGTCAGTACCTGCAATTTTTGGGTTTTAGGGTTTTTCTCATATCTGTTTCTGGGTTTTTCTGAGAGCATTTTGTTGGGTGTCTGACCTCTACCTCATCCTGATTAGGCCTTGATCCACTCTGTTTTACTCACTGAAGTCAAATTTAGCCTCCCCTAGGGCTTCTAGTACACTTTCACCTTTCTAGGAGGAGCTTCGGTGAGTGAGAAGTCTAAGTCTCTGCAGCGCTTTCAGCCACATTTTCTAGATCTGTAATATTTTGTTTCAGATCTATTAAGATAGTTTGCTACCATCCATAGTTTCACATTCAAACTTGTTTGTTCATTCCCTTAGGGTCCCATCGGTTGCCCTAGGTGTTGTCACTAATCTTGTTGAAATATGGCACCAAGAATATTCCAATTTAATTTGTCCTTGAATTAAATTGTGAATTAAAATCTAATTTAGTCTTAACAACTACTTGGAAATAATTAATTAAAACATTTTGAATTAATTAGTTGGAGAAATTCAAGTTAGAAGTCTTTCTGAAGTCATGCAAGAGTTATCCCTTAAATTAAGGAGATAAGATTGAGTTATATTTGAGTTGTAATTAGTTCTCTCAGTTTCTAAGTTAAGTCCAGTTAAATTAGTTTTAAACTGTTTGAGCAACTAATAGAGAGTTAACAGTCAGTTGATGCATGCATGCATCCAACTAGTGATACTCCAGTTAACTGAATATTCTCTCATCAGAAACTCATGCATGTCTATTTTGAGAAAGACCCAATTGAGATTAAAGTCAAGTTTAGTGTACTATCATTTGCATGTGTTTTATTATAAAGAAAACTCATGCATGTAGTCAAGGAATCATTCCTTGAGGATTACACAATTCTGACAGTGTGTGAGATCATAAGTGTTCCACTTGGTGAGGTGAGAATCATCCCAGAGGAACAGTGCAAGGAAATAGGAGCTTGGAGGGCAGAGAGAAAGGCTGGAAAGAATCCAAGATTGCATGTGAGCATCTGTGAGGATTGTACTGAGATTTGGCTAGCTATGAGAGCTAAGGCTTTGTGTAATTCCTATGTATTTCCACCTTGTATGATAATACAGATAGTTGGGTTTTTAGCTGAGGCTTTCCCCATAGTATTCTCATGTGTATTGTGCATTGATTCTTCTTCTTTTGGTTATATTGTTCAGCTTGATCTTTAAGCTTCCGCAAATTGATAGTAGAAGTAGGTTATAGTATCTGCTTTGATTTATATTGCATTATCGGGTTAACCTACAGGCAGATTTTCTACATGGTCTCAAAGCGATATTTGTAGAGAATTTCTACATGGTATTAGAGTTGTGAACAGTATACTGAGCAGAGAATTCAAAATTTGAAGTTTGGGGTTGTAGGTGCAAATCAAATTCATATCATACTTCAAGGTTGGCCAATGGCGTTCTATGGCTTGAGACTCGAGTATGCCTTGGAAGGTAGCTCAAATTACATAGCATGGAAAGATAGAATGGAGGTTGTATTAAAAGACAATGGCTTGAAGGACTTCATTGATCAAGAAATCCCAAAGCCAGCTTCAACTAATGAACAAGAGTTGGCTGAGTGGAATAAGTGTGTGGCGAAGGCGAGACGGATCATCCTTGAGGGAGTTTGAGACCATATTGTCTTGAGTCTCCATGGGAAGGATACTCCATTTTCAATGTGGAAGACATTGAAGGACCTCTACAAGAATAGTAGCGACCAAAGGAAATTGGCACTCAAGGATAAGCTTCAAAGAATCAAGATGGAAAAGGGCGATACTATTTCCACATATCTGAATAAGCTCACCACCTGCAGAGATGAGCTTGGCAGTGTGTGAGTAACTATTGCCGATGATGATATGGTGAGCCTCACTCTCCTTGGCCTTCCAAAGAGTTGGAATAGCTACCAAGACTCTATGAATGGAAGGGAGAAACTGTCAGATTGGGAACGACTGTGGTCAGATCTTATGCAAGAGGAGATCAGGAGGAGCACACGAGATGGTTCTTCATCCAAGAATGATGATGAAGAAAATTTGTCTTTACCAAGTAAGGCAAGGAAAGGCAAGGGGAATGTTTCCCATTTCAAATTGAATTCTTCTCATGGAGGAAAGAAGAGTGACATGTCTAAAGTAAGATGCTTTAATTGTCATGATATGGGACATTATGCGACTAATTTCTCATCGAAGAAGTCCAAGAAGGGATCCTCGGAAGGATTTGAAGGTGAGGCATTAGCCTCTCAGTTCAAAATGGACTTTACCCTCATCTCATGCATGGTGTCATCGATGATGGTTTGTGTCTGGTATCTTGACACTGGAGCCTCATTCCACATGGCCGGTGATAAAAGTTTATTCAGTGCCTTGTAGAAGAAATACCTCAAGATGCACATAAAGATGGGTGACGACAGAAGGTATAGTGTTTCAGGAGTGGGCACGGTTGCTTTTCAGAGAGAGCATGGATCTCCTATCACCTGACATACGTGAAGTATGTGCCTGGACTGAAGAAGAACTTGGTATTGGTCATGATGTTGGAGGACAAAGGCTACAATGTTGTCTTTAGTAAAGGAAAGGCATTCCTAAGACACATAGCCACAGGTCAGACCAAAAGGACAGGGATTCTGGTGAAGAATCTCTATAAACTAGAGGTAGATGATTGTGCAGCATTGAGTACAAATGCAGAATTGGTACAAATCCAAGACATTAGCGAGTTGTGGCACAAGCGGTTGGGCCATTTGCATCATGGGGCTTTGAAGATAATGCAGCAGATATCTACAGGACTTCCTGTTGATGCCTCGAAAATCGCTGCAACAACATTGGGGGATAACCACCCAGTCCGGATCTTAAAAGCAGCTCCTTTTCCGTTTGGTGTGGTGGCTCCGACTGTTCATCTAGGTCCAGTTACCTTCTCCCTATTGCTATTGGTTTATGATATGTCTTTCACTACCAATAGACAAGGATATCAGATCACTTCTCCTTGCTGATCAGGCAAGAGAATGACCCTTAAGCTGATTTGGGCTCAGCCAAGCCACAACTAAAGTTTTGCCTCTTTAAGGAGAGGACTTAAAAATGTAGATTTTACTCTAAATGCAAGCTTATTCTA
>APFE030042916.1:235945-261039 GCA_000404065.3 Pinus taeda | reverse complement strand
ACGCAAATACCTGAAAACCCGCTTCACTGCTGTCCAATGCTCATTCCCTGGTTTTGACATAAACCTGTTCAATACTCCCACTGCATGTGCAATTTCTGGTCTAGTACAGACCATTGCATACATCAGGCTACCGACTGCATTTGCATATGGAACACGGGACATGTCCTATTCGTCTTCTTGTATCTTGGGACACTGTTCAACAGATAACCTCACACCTACAGGAATAGGAACCTTCACCGGTTTACTATCCTGCATATTAAACCTCTGCAATATTGTCCACATACTTCCTCTGGTTTAACCAGAGCTTCCTCTTTGTATGATCTTTTTTAATTTCCATGTCCAAAATATAGTTTGTAGCACCAAGGTCTTTCATGTCGAATTTGAAGGACAATTGGGTCTTCAAATCCTGGATAATTTCTTTGCCATTTCCAACCAGCAACATATCATCCACATACAATATCGGTTAAATAACACGGTCACCAATTAATTTAAAATACACACAGCGATCTGCTTTGCTTCTGGTGAATCCAAGTCCCCGTATAAACGTATCAAATTTCTGATACCACATCCTTGGTGACTGTTTTAACCCATACAGAGACTTCTTTAACTTGCATACCAGTTCTTTCTTACCCTTCATTGCAAAGCCTTCAAGTTGCTTCATGTAGATCTCCTCTTCTAGATCCCCGTGAAGAAAGGCTGTCTTCACATCCATCTGTTCTACCTCAAAATCAAAAGCAGTAACAGATAAAAGTAATCTAATAGTAGAAACCTTGGCAACAAGAGAAAAAATATCACCAAAATCAATTCCCGGAACCTGGGAATAACCTTTTGCTACCAACTGAGATTTGTATTTCTCCACATTTTCTTCTACATTTATCTTCTTTTTGAACACCCATTTTCTGCCAATGGGTTTCCTTCCATCCGGCAACTCCACCAAATCCCAAGCCTCATTTTTGTACAAAGATGCCATTTCATCAACCATGGCCTCTTTCCAGAGTTTTCCATCCTCTGAATCTACTGCGTCCTTCACAGTTCTGGGATCATCATCAGTAACAGACAAAGAAAAATTTGAACAGAAAGCAGATGGACTATACCTTTATGGCTACCTTCTTTCTCAAACTGGTCTTCTTACACCCGAAGTTTGTGGCTCTTCATCTTATAATTCCTCCTCTGCTGTAGAGTCTGATCTTCCTCCTCTAGCTCAAACTCTATCTTCTCAGGTTCCTTTGGTTGGACTTCATGTTTAATAACATCTTTCACCTCTCTTAACACCACATCTCGGCTATACACAACCTTGTTCTTGGGTTCCAAAGCTTATAACCATTTGAACCATCCTTATACCCAATAAAGATGCACTTTTCAAATTGACTATCCAACTTGGTTCATTTCTCCTTTGGAACATGTACATATGCATCACATCCAAATACCCTCAGATGTGAAAGAGAGGGTTTCTTACAAGTCCATACCTCTTATGGAGTCTTATTCTCCAACACTGATGAAAGTGACCTATTGACCAGGTAACATGCAGTATCCACCGCCTCTGCCCAGAATTCCTGTCCTAACCTGGCACCACTGAGCATGCTTCTTCCCTTTCCATCAATGTCCTATTCATTCTTTCTGCAACTCCATTTTGTTGAGGTGTATATGGAGTAGTCTTTTGTCATGCTATACCACACTTCTTACAGAATTCTTCAAATTCCTTGCTGTAAAACTCTCCACCATTATCTATCCTCAGCACCTTTATCTTCTTCTCTGTCTGATTTTCCATTAGAGCCTTAAATTCTTTAAACCTGTCAAAGACTTCAGATTTCTTCTTAAGGAAATATATCCATGTATTCCCTGAGAAGTCATCTATAAATGATACATAGTACACAGACTTACCCAGTGATGGAACTTTCACAGGTCCAAACACATCACTGTGCACAAGCTCTAATATTTGTTTCGTCCTCTTACCACCAGAGGGGAAACTCACCCGATTCTGCTTCCCATATACACAATTTTCACAGAAATCAAAATCTAGAGAGCTATTACTCATACCTTCTACCATACCTTTACCACGAAGTATTCAAAGGCCCTTCTCTCCAATATTTCCAAGCCTCTAATGCCACAGCTTGGTCATCTCTCTAGAGACCACTAGATTTTCTGCTCCACTTTCAAGAAGCACAGAACTATTGCACCCATTAACAATAGTGTTACCTTGCAACTTGTATAGAGTTCTAATTAAAACTCCCTACATGAATATCACTGCTTCCCAAACCATCTTGTAGGTATCATTCTCAAACACTATTTTCACACCTGCATCATGTAGCTTGCTTACAAAAATCAGATTTCTATCTAATGCAAGAATATACAGAACACGTGGGAGTGTTCTAACCCTTCCACCTTGCAACTTCAACTTTACTTTTGCACGACCAACAATTCTATCCTTCTTGTCATCCCCCAAGAGGACATCACCACCATCATATTTCTCATACTCGCAGAACCACTCTCTATGGGGAGTAGAGTGAAAGGATTCACCTGAGTAAATCAACCATGCCTCATGATCTACATGTGTACTTGAAGAAGCCAAGTACACATCCCCACCCTCATCTGAGGTGGTTTTTGCCTCTGCAGAAGGAGCATCATCAAATCTCTTTCCTTTTTCAAGAGCTTTAGATTTATAGTCCCTTTTGTAGTGCGCTTCCTTTCTACATTTCCAGCAAATCACCTTTACAGGTTTTCCTAGAGATTTGGATCTCCCTCTAGATTTAGGTCTCCCACTCAATGACTTATTTTTGTTTTTTTTATGGGACCTTCTTCGTACAGACAAGGCATCGCCATTCTGTCTCTCCATATTTTTCCATCTCATCTCCTCAGTCAGCAAGGATGAGACTATTTCATCAAAGTGCAAGGCAGTTGCATTACTACCTATTGCAATAACCAGAATATCCCATGAATCTGGTAAAGAACACAACAAATTGATGCACTTAGCTTCATTTCAAATGTTAATATCAACAAATAATAACTGACTTACCAGAGTATTAAATGCATTCAGATGTTCTATCACCGAGTGTCCATCTTTCATCTTCATGTTATACAACTTTTTCCATAGGAACAGTTTATTCACCAGAGACTTATATTGGTACAAAGTCCCTAGATTGTGCCACAAAGCCTTTACCATAGCTTCCCCTGAAACATTTAGCAATACTGAATCTGAGACACACAATTGTATTGTGCTCTTAGCCTTCCGATCCAACTTCTTCCATTCTTCATTAGACACTCCCATTGGTTTAGTACCTGGATCTACTACGATCCACTGATCTTTATTCACCAACAGATCCTCCATCTTGAGTTTCCACAACTCAAAACTCTGACCATTAAATTTCTCGATCTCTATATTTCCACTACTTGCCATCTTCTTTCACCACTAGAATTCATCCCATAGATCTCCCACTGAATAGGGTTTACCACAGGCCCGAGTGAAATCCCTTAGCAACAAAGGCGTCCCCTTGAAGCTAGAATATCTCTAATACAAAATGTAGATTTGAACCCCGTACAAAAATTACCTACATACAAATTCTAAAACACAGAAAATAAACAATGTGAGAGAATAACACATAAAACACATATACATAGAGATTTTCCACTGGATCCTAAAACCGGGACTACCAGATTGATTTTTCAATATTGTCATTTCAATGTTACAATACATATTTATACATGCTGAAGCATCCAATAGCATGGACCAAAAACCATCGCATCCAAAACCATGGACCCAAAACCATCACATCCAAAACCATGCACAAAACCATACGTAGGACCACCCAACCTAATATAGGGTCCAAAAAATATTTCCCTTGGTGCTGCCCTAGACCCTGTAGAGGGGGTCTACCCATCCCCCTCAAACCCCTTAGATAGGGGCGGCTACTTCCCCCCTTGTGAGCCCCCCGCTATGCAATCGACGCAACGAAGGGGGGGCTCCGTCCCCCCTCTAAACCCCTGGTTAACTATGAGGGCTAGTCATGGAAAGAATATAACACAAACCAAAAAAAGGGGACTTACCACTCTTCTCAGAGTCACGCTCTTCTTGTTCGGCCTACTACTTCACAGTGTGACACACTCCTTTTTCACCTAGGCCTTCTCTTCAACCTCTTTTTTGCACTTCCTGGCCATCTACTGGACCTTTTGCTTTGTTGCTTCCTTCTTTTTCTTCTCTGCATATTTTCTAGAGCCCACGGCCAGATTGGATGGAGCATGCCAATCTACTGGCCAATGCTTGATGGTTCCTTGGATGACGTTGTCCGTGGCCAAGTAAGGTAGATCAAACAATTTTTGTTGAGGATCCTTTCGCACCATGATATATATGCAGTGGAAATCTGCATTAAAGTCCGCATACTCTACTAGTTGCTCAAACACTATTGGGGATAATTGCAGCTTATGGTTGATGGCCATCCGAATGATCAACTCCATCAACACCCAGAAAATTTTGGTCTCCATGACCTGAGAAACGTCCTTTGTGGCCCAAAGGGTTTGAACATTGGGTAGCCTCTGACTTTGTCCACAAGAGGAAACTGACTATTCTTCAGTAGGCCCCAAGTTACGAGCACGATGGAGTGGAATGTTTTTCTCTCATCCCGTGCCTCATGAAAATTTGCGAGGAACTCGCTATAGAGGTAGCATGACCAATTGAACTGCACATCCTCCACGCACTATGCAAGAAATAAAATTACGGGTGATGGAACCTCGTTCATGCAACATTTTCTCATGACCTTGCTAGTTATGATCTGTGTAGCAACTTGTACCATGGGGTCAATGATAGAGGTGATAGAGTGCCTGCGCGGCTTCTCAACAAGCTTGAAAATTTCCTTCATTTTCTCTATTAGGTTTTGTTCACTCGTCTTTCCACCAAAATCCATGGTTGTATTCAACCTTAAGTGTGACAAGAGAATGATTTGGTGGATCATCATATCTATAATTATGATCATTCCACTCAACCACAAACATATGTCATGCACCAGGGTCATAAATTTCTTGGTGACAATGAGGTTGATGTTGGAGTGATGCTAGTGGGGCGCCCACAACAGGTTCAACAACCTCAACTAATTAACTCTAGGGAACCATCTACAAGATCCAATGTGGTGACACCTTATTTTTTATAATATACCCCTTTCATGTATTTTTCTCTTGTGAGGTGGGGGAACCTCTCATGGTCTTCCAAATCCCAATCTTCCAGCTTTAAATGGGGAATTCATGCCAAGTGCAGACTATAAATGGTGATGCCCTCTGGTAGTAGTGGCGTATTGAGGAGGAATTTTCCTGCATCTGGGTCCTTAGGGACATTCACTTTTCCCTTACGTGGAGGGATATAATCTGGCAGTTTGGAGATAGGGTCCACCCCTCGACATCTATATCCTTCGCACCTTCTTCAGCCTCCAGATTGACCACTTTCCCCTTACCCTTCATTGATTGTTTTTCCTTCTTTTGGACCTGGTAGAAGCATGCTTCCTCAATGACGTGCGCAGTGGCATTGGCTTCTTTTGTTTTTGTTTCTTGGGCTTTGGGACTTCCCTCACTGGCATAGGCTTTCGCCGAGGTGACCTCGGCATTGTAGGCACAATCATTGGAGCCTCCATGCTAACAACCTCCAGAGCAACTCCCTCAGAAGCGACATCCCCACCAGTACTCATAGTTTCCACGGGGCTTGGTCCTAGCATATTTTCTAGGATGAATGTCTGATTTACCTCTGATAACTTGGAAAATGCAGGGCTTGTGACTAAATCCTCCCAATACGAGCGATTCATATGGAATTGATAACATAACTTGATAAAAACACTAAGGATGCAAAGTGTTTCCTGCTACACAGCCATGCATAATTTATAGGCGAATTCAAATTCAAATTAGACTATTCCCACCAAAATCTATCCATAAATGCTGATTTGGCGGCATATATCCAAATGTTTTAGCCTTAAATTCCCCCCCCCACTCCTCTTAACCGTCTCATCACTATCAAATCATGAATAGTGACTATAATGGTCACTTTATGGTTGTCCTGCATAGTACCTCCTTTGGTAGCACAACACCCTTCACACCTCTTCTGGGATAGTGATAGCACAATTTTGCGTGCGCCCCCCTTTTTGCGTAGCTCTACAATCCAGGTAGTGTAGTTTATAGTCACGCACTCCCTTGCAGCTACCTAGAGTGCTAATACTATGCTAGTGTCATGTAGTCATTAGGTCGGATCCCCCATGTATGGATTTAATTAGCTTCCATTTACCCTTCCTAGAAATGGATCTACATTCAACTTCATGAGCTAAAATGCTCCACCATCTATAATTTCTTTAATGACATATGGTCCTAGCTAGTGCATCTTAAACTTTCCTGGAAACTTAGGAAACTTACTATCATATAATAAAACAAAATCATTTACCTTGAAGGTGCACAGTTTTATGTATTGATCGTGCCAAGATTTTCACGTTCCTTCTGAACTTGCTAATGGAATCTAGCCAGCAATCTATTTTCCTTGAACTCCATTAGCTACACGAGCCATTCTTCGAAGGCTTTGCAATCCATCATTCCTGTGAAATTCGCTATGCATAGACTAGGCACAATGTACTCCATAGGCATCATAGCTTCTACACCATATTCCAACCTAAAAGGTGTCTAACCAGTAAGAATTTTACAAGTAGTTCTGTAAGCCCATAGCACTGTGGATATGCACACATCCCAATCATTTTGCTACGCGTTGTAAAACTTTGTCAGTGCATTCTCTAATATCTTATTAAAAGTCTCAACCATTCCATTGGCCTGAGGATGATAGGGTTTATTCTTCTGATGGTAAACCTAGAACTCTTCCGTTAGTGCGCTGATCATCTCATTGAGAAAATGTGTTCCACAATCACTCAACAATACCTTCAAGCAGCCAAACCTGGTAAACACATATTCAAACAAAAATTTGCTGCAATTGTCCCTATACAATTTTTCATAAGTTGTGCCTTCACCCATATGGTCAAATACTTTATCACGGTGATGATATAACGTGTACCAGTTTTCTTGCCTGGAGGTTGAATGGGTCCTACAAAATCAATTGTGCATTTCTCAAATGGTTGTAATGACACCTATAGATTCAAAGGTAGTGCATCCCTCTGTGATGGCCTTCCCATCCTTTGGCATGCATCACATGCCTCACAATATGCTTTAGAGTCTTTATGCAGCATCAGCCACCACAGCCCAGCGTGCAAAATATTTTGCATTGATGCTTTCCCTGCATAATACCCTCCTGCAGCTCCTCCATGAGCTTCGAAGAGGATACTATTTGGCTCAAAATCAAGCACATAATGTCAAATTATTTCATCCAATCCCATCTTATACAAACGGCCCACAATGATTGAAACGTTCGTCACGCGCACCACCAATTCTTTCTTATGTTGACAGGTATATATCCTTCTTGAGCCGTTCTTGCAGCTAGGAAGTGGATAATATATACAAAGTGATTATCCACTATGCGCACCATGAAGACTTGTGCATCAAGTAGCCCTTCCTCCAAATTTTTAGGCTCCTCTCCTGTTTCAATGCATGACAGATGGTCTGGTCCCCCGTTCAATCTTCCTGGCTTCACAATTAATTCAAAATCATATTTTTGAAACAACAAAAACCATCTGCATATCCCCCCCCCCAAACACAGGCTTATTGACTAGATACCTTAATGAAAAATGGTAGGTGTACCTCTTGAAATGTTCACCTAGCAGGTAGTGTCTAAATTTATGGAGCATGTACACGATAGCCAACCCTTCGTGCTCTATCGTCAAATAGTTCTTTTCATATTTTGAAAGCTTCCTACTAGCGAACACTATAGGATGATTAATCTTCCCTTCACTGTGATGTCTTAGCACTGATCCTAGTGCAATACATGAGGCATCAACATGCACTTGGAATTCCTTCTTCCAATTTGGGAATGCCAAGATCCTCGCGGTGACCATTTTTTCCTTTAATGCATCTAGACTGTGTTGACATTCTTCATTCCAATAGAATGTAGCGTCCTTCTTTAGAAAATTTTACATAGGTGTGGTAATCTGAGTATAACTCTTGATGAACTTCTGATAGTATCTAATATGACCTAACATTGCTCACAACTGTTTGACACTTCTTGGTGCCTCCAAATTAATTATTACCACAATCTAAGAAAGGTCCACCATTAGTCCTTGCTTGCACATCACATGACCCAACAAAATTCTAAAAGGGACATAGAACAAGCATTTCTTCAGATTTAATGCAATCTGGTACCTTCAGCATGTATCTAACATCAAGTGTAAACTAGCTACATGGCGTTTTACTAGCCCAAACACTGTCCAATCTTCAAAATATACCTCTAAGAACTTGTAATGAATTCCTTAAATGTCATGATGACTACGTGTGAAAAGATTGTTGGCACATTCTTAAGTCCAAATGGAATCACTATATACTAGAAACATCCCCATTCTATTGTGAAGGTGTTCTTACTCCTATCTTTTGGTGTGATCTTAATCTGATGCTATCCAGAGAAGCCATCAGTAAATGAGTTGACCTCCTGCCCTCCAACATCTTCCATTACTTCGTCTGTGAATAGTGTCAGAAAATGATCATGAATACAGGCATCGTTAAGCTTCCTAAGATCTACATAGGGCCTTATTTCTCCTTTCTTCTTCTTTCTCTAAACTACCATTGGGCTCACCCAATCAAACTCCTCCATTGGTTCAATAATTCCTTCTTCAAGAATCTTGTCCAACTCTAAGCAGACCTTTTCCTTGTATTTGGGATTAAGGTGATATGGCCTCTACTTAACAAGCTTCACATCCAGCTTCAGAGTTATTTTCATCACTCCTAAATTACCTATGATGCCTTTCAAGTCCAATAATTTTTTAGGGAACAAATTATGATATTTGTTGAGAAAATCAACGACTTTCTCTACTAGAGTATCATGCTAGTAATTCGAAATCTTTGCAAACTTCGGCTCTGCCTCTATTCCAATGCTTACATGCCTAGTTTTCAGTGGCGCCATGATGTCTGGAATCTCTATCTATGGTCCCTCAACTTCGTGGTGGCCTTCTTCCTTTGGAATTTTAATATTCCTTGGATCCCCATCGTCTCCTTCAGTAGCCACATTATAGTATTCCAACACATGGTGTAGCTAGGTGCTCCAATCTGGTTGAATCAATTCTAAAGGATCCTGTAGTATTCTAAAGATTGTTTCCTTAATCTCCTGCAGTGCCTCATCAATGCTTTCGAACCCATCCTCAAAGCTGAATGTCATAAAAAATCCTTCCCTTAAGACATCCCACTCTACAATGTGGTGGCAGAGCTTTGTTTCTAGGTACCAATTCATAGGAATGATGTCCAAAGTGTGACAGAATATATGCACCCACTCGAGTTGCAGCTCCATTCCATAAACCTTAGTCCATTGTGCTAAATGATCACATGGATCATTTCTCCCATCATATTTCTCATTTATCCTAACTTTTGGGCGACCAAACCACAATCTCATCATTCTTTGGTACTCTTTCCATTCTTTAAAATTGTCCCTATGTGTACCCCACCATTGTGTGGGTGTAGCGCATAGTGCCAAATCTAGTGCTTGGAAGTGATGTTTCTAAGGTACTTCTCTTTCAAAGGAATCTGGGAACTTATCTACGTCAAGTAAACCATCATAATAAGGTAGAGGTCTTACCTCCAATGATACACATTGCAATGATTTATTCATCACATTATAGTGCATCATAGATACATTGTGCAACTTATTCTACCAATGCTCCAACTCTTCATCTAAATTTGATGTACAAGAACATTCGTGGTCCCATCCAATTCGCCCATCAGCTATCAGATTAACCCAGTATTTATCTTGCACTATTATTTTATAGATCTGGTCCAAATCATCATCACTTTCCTCATAGTCACGGACCAATTCAATATAGCATGGTCCTTCTGCAGGGTCCAGTGGGACTACAATGTTTAGCGATTTCCTTTCGAATGACATTGTTTGCTTCTTCAAATTGATTACCCCATTCATGTCAATAGCCCAATTAATTCCCAGAAGCGTGGGGTATGGATTGCCATCATCAACAATCTCTATCACTTCAAAATTTGCCAGCGCATTCACACCTTCAATATCTACGGTTATCCCATGCAATCGCCCCATAGGGATAAT
Source organism: Pinus taeda (assembly GCA_000404065.3). Lineage (NCBI taxonomy): Eukaryota > Viridiplantae > Streptophyta > Pinopsida > Pinales > Pinaceae > Pinus > Pinus taeda. The sequence continues at coordinate 250,883 of APFE030042916.1, read as the reverse complement.
CATTTGCTAGTTTTCCATCCTCAATTGAATCGAATACCATTGTAGTGTAGGCCTCCCCATCCTTTCCCATGCTTGTTTAGGCAAAACGTTCGTATTCGACCCCAGATCCAAGATAACTTGGTCCATCTCATAGTCTCCTATTTGTGCGGTGAGTCTCACCTTGCATCCAATTCTCATCTTTTGTTTTCCTATCTTTATGACCGCACGATGTCATTAAGGAGAACCTTCCTTACCAACACATTTATTTATCATTTCTTGTATCCCTTTTACAGCCTTTCTATCATGCAACAACTTCATACAAGTCTACAAGAAACTAGTAAGCATGGAGAGGTCAACCTCTTTAGAAAGCTTGTCTTGACTTCCTAAGGTAAAGGCCTTAGTGAAGATTTTCTTTACTTCCATGAACGTTTCCTTCACGTGCTCTAGGTCAAACCCAACTTCTTTTTCTAGAGCCTTATAGACTCATTCACTTTCTTCAAGTTGTTTTCCTTTATCATCAACAATCATCATTCCACTTCGTAGCATAATATTCACATTGGGGTCCTCTTCGCGGGGCTTGGCCCTCATCATTTGTAAATTCTGGGTAGGTTGCTGAGGCTGCGCCTTATTCTCTTGCATCTTGGCAATCAATATATGGCATTATTCTATCACGTGGTCAAAATAGGTGCAATACCAGCATGACAAGCATGTCTGGCTTATACAATCTCACGTGTAGTGTCCCGGTACTCTACAATTATAGAAAATATCTTTCCCTCGACCTCTACTAGGTCCTCCCCCTCCTTGGCCTTGTCTGCACCCTTGATATCCTCTGCGTGCTCCCCTCGCACCCTGATTTGGAGGCCGAGTTTCTATTTTCATTCAATACACAGGAATTCTTTCCATCATCAATTCATAGCTATGATAGTTATGCTCATCGTGGCCAACTAATTTACAGAAATTGCAAAATAACTGTTGTCGTGTCTATACAAATTTTTAAAGCAAGTGAAAATTGTTTGTTACATGTTTTCCATCTACCTAAAAAATAGCGCACCATAGTGCGGGACCTATACTTGGTCCTGCGACATCCTCCTACCTAAGGGGCATTGGTCCTCACCATGTAATATAATTCGCAAAAATAGGGAAATGATCTTTATCATGCCCCTAGATTTTACACTTTAGGCACCAAACTTCTTCATGTACCTCTAACCGAGATGTTTTTTCCTTTTTCAAGCTCTTTAATTCCAAGAAGAGATTTTGCAATTTCGCGTGAATCTGTTGAACTCCCAAAGCAGCGTCTTGAATAGGCATTTCATGCAATCTCATCGCAATTTCCAGGGCTTCTGCCTAGGTCCCTATATTTTGTTGTGATAAAGAAACCCTTAGGTGGGGCATGAGTGAGGCTACAAACCATTCGCGGTGCTGACTATCTGTGAGATTCATGTTAGCTTCACAGATCTGGCACTTCAATCTTTGATCTAATTCCTAGGGCATTTCGCTAGGAATCATCATGATTTCCTTGAATCCAATGATTGATTGTGATTCAGGCTTGGGCTTACCGAATTATTTGTTCAGAGCAGTCTAAGTGTCTGCTAATGATGCCATTGGGTTATTGGTGCAGTACTTAATGTACCATGTCAATGTGCGATCTTGTAGAGAAGTAACCAATTGTGCCTTATGTATATAATAATCTGTATTATTCTATGCCGTCCATACAACCTTCGTAACAAACAAAATTTGATCCAAGTCCTCACTTCCCAAGCCCTTGAAAATGGGCAACTTCATGGTATTCGACATATTGATCGATGGCAGTGTGGGTGAAGGTGTACGATGTGGAGGTGAAGGTGGAGGTGGTGTGGATAGATGAGGTATTCATGAAAAACCATGCTTTATCAACTGTACAATGCTTCATAGTTAGGCCTATACATCTCCCTTATCATCACTCGAAAGACGTTCTATCAATGGGCTATATTCATGACCTACTCTTTCTTGATTTCTAAAGAATCATCCACTTCACATACATCCAAACATCAAGGCAATGACATAGCCATCTTTTCACACAAGACCATTTTAATCCAAGTATTCAAAGATCTAAAATACTTACCTCGCAGTCTTTTGAAGAAGTTTCGCTCTCCTTCACTGTAACTAACTGAGGTGTCGACCATGAACTCTGTAACAAATCCTTCAATGACTCAATCTAGCCAGTGATCAATGGTGCATGCGATCTTATCTTCAGAAGCATCCACCCTTTGCACGAGCTCCAAGGTCCACACTATTGGACCGCCAAGCCTCCACCTAGCTTGTCCGTCTACCAATTTAGTGATCCACTCATATAGTTTGATTGGGAAGGTGCAGAAGAAAATTTCATGTATATCTGTGTACATATATCTGTCTAACCATTGTTCTTGATTTTTGTTCTCTTGCGTTGTGAATTCATGCATCTTTCTATCCAACCACTTCTCAATTTCTTTCTTTGTTGGATTCTAGTGATGCAACATCACACATCTCTTTATGCATATCCCGGTCTTGACAATGGAACCATTTTTTGGCTTAGTGGGTCCTGACCTAGGTTTAGAGTTAGTTGCATCAAACAAATCCCTACACTACAGACCATTTTGGCACCAATTCGTGGAGTGTGGACTGAAGTCTCACCTAAAGCAGTATGGGGGGATGCTTAAACCAATTTTTTGCACCCAGATATCAGTGTTATGCTGTTTTGTGGCTTAGATCTACCTTCGCACAAATTGGTAGCCTTTATGGCTTATCTATGTAACTTCGTTTAATCAGCCTCTAGACCTCTATGAAGGTGTACGACTAGCTTTCATGGACCCTAAATATGTAAATCAACTACTTACATGCATCCAAGATTACTCTTATCCCAGTATTTATTCAGATCTATTTAAGTGTTCAATAACTCTAACATACAATGATATAATCTTCGTGTAAACCCTTAACATCAATTGCATTCATATAATAATACTATAGATCAAGTAAAGCTGCGCATTAACACAACATTATTTCATAAACCCATCATTCATCATAGGTAAAACACAAGAATTTCTATAATAATCTTCTTTATTAATATCTAGTTCAGCTTACGGACTCAAGGCTTCCCTGCGCACTCAACTACAGGGGTCCACACACTCAGTTGCGGACTCTACTCTAGGCCTCTGTGCACACAGCTACAGAGCCTTTTCCTCCTTCAAGACTTCTATGATGTTCCTTCTATTGACCCATTACATTCATCTTCTTCATCCATATATTTCTTTAGACTCTCTAAGACACACCTATTTATACAATCCCATGGTCTGCGGACCATGGGTAGTTCTTCAAAAAGCCAACCTAACTTACCTAAAAGAGGGTAAAACCCTTTTTGACTCTTTAACTATCTACGTGCCCCGCGACCACAATTTGTGGAGACTTTACATTTCTTTACATAAAACTTTGGGATTTTGCCCCAAAATTGACCCAGGGGATCCCATCCCAACATCTACAATTACTGTTAATGATTGGAAAGATTAATTGTTATTGTAAGGATTTCTCATTGAAGAATTGAATTGGGCTAAAAGTAAGTGAAACAACATAGAAGACTGTGAAAAATAACATGGCATCAGAGCTAAGGTGAGGGACAAGCCCAAAAGTAGACAAGCATTGAAGCAAACATCTTTGGAAAGTTGAAGGAACTTATCTAGTCAAGTCAATATGTATTCCTCTTTCTTTAAGGAACATGATAAGTTGTGTGACTCATGTAACTTTGTTGCATGGAAGATTAGGTTGGAGATCATAGCTAATAACAATTATGTTTTGGAATACATTCAAGGAAAAGTACCTGAGCCTCTGGAAAATGCATCCGCTACTACAAAGAAAAAGCGCAAGAAAGGTTTGTTAAAAGCATTATTTTTTATAGTTGATGGTTTACAAGATAATTCACTTGCATATGTTGGAATTTTAGGAAAGTCTAAGGACATGTATGATAAGATAGTTGGAATGTATGAAATAAACAATTTGAATGAAATCATCTCCTTGAAAGATCAACTTAAGGAAGTGAAGATGAACAAGGGAGAGTATGTACAATCCTACATTATGAGGATATCTTGTCTTAGAGATCAATTGCAAAGATTTAGATATTTTTTTTCCTGACAGGGAATTGGTGATTGTAACTCTTATACGTCTTGCTCCTATTTGTAAAACCTTCATCATTTCCATAAGAAACAAAAATGCCTTCCCTTCATTTTATGATATTGTTGAAAATATTGCTCAAGAAGAATCAAGGATGGTTTGTAGAGGAAGCACTTGTGACAGGAAGAATAAGAAAGGAAAAAGAGGTCCATCAAATTCAAGAAAGCCTCCTCCTTGAAATTCAAATAGATGGTTTTCAAGATCCAAGGAATCATTGCACATTAAATGTTTCAATTATCGTAAGAGAGGCCACTATGCTTGAGATTTCCCTAAGAAGAAGAATGGTCCATGCTACAACACTAGAAGAAACAACAATAGGTTTGATGATTAAAGAAGAAAATATGACCGAAGGAATGACCACAATGGAACGAATGAAAGAAGAAGAAGAGATGCTCCAAGTGACCATGAATAAGATCATTGTCCTGAAAAGAAGTCAAGATACTCCAAGTATGAAAGTAATGTTGGAAATCAATCTAAGTATATCCTTATTTTTGCCCTTATTATTTCCTCTCCTTCAGATTCATAGGATAGTTTTTTGGTTGATAGTAGGACCACTCATCATTTCTCTACGTATAAAGAAGTTGTCTCTAATTAAATTAGTAGAGAGAGAGTCAAATTTGAAAATTATTCCTGGAGATAAATCCACTCATCTTGTGAAAGGCTTTGGGTTTGTCAAATTCCATTTGGATTTGGGGAGTTTTTTTTGCTCCAGGATGAGATGTATGTGCCTAGATTAAACAAGAATTTTATATAAATATTTGATTTGGAAGACAAAGGGATGAAGGTTTCCTTCATCAGGGGAAAGGTTCTTACTTGGCCTATTGGATCGCCTATGAGAGATGAATTCACATTGGGATCAAGCTTTGAAGGACTCTATATGGCTACTTGAATACCTCTTCTATCATTCGTCCATGATAATAATAATCTAAGCGAACAATGACATCTAATATTAGTCCATTTACATTATGACACTCTTCCAAAATTGAAGAAATTAGTTTCTAATATTCTTGATGGTCAAGTCCAACATGATGGAGTATGTCCAGGTTGTGCCAATGGAAAAAAGACAAGGGGACCATTCCCCTCATGCACGAATAAGACAAATGACATTCTCCATCTCATCCATTCGGACATATGTGGTCTGATGCCCGTGCACTATATTGGTGGTCATATCTACTACATCACCTTCATTGATGATTTCTCAAGGAAGACATGGATATATTAGTTGAAGCATAAGGATGAAGCCTTTGAAATATTCAAGGAGTTCAAAGCATTGGTTGAAAATCAAACAGGGAAGAAAATTAAGATCTTCAGGTTTGATAATGATGGTGAGTACATTTCAAATGAGTTCATCGATTTTTTCGAGAAGGAAGGTATCAATAAAGAAATTATTGTTCCCTATACTCCCGAACAAAACAAAGTAGTTGGAAGGAAGAAAAATTCCATTATAGAAGTCGCTCCTGTCATGCTCCATGATCAAAAGTTCTCGAAGTTCATTTGGAAGGAAGTAATGAATGCTATTGTATATGTTCAAAATAGGGTGCCTCATCAAGCATTGGACCACACGACCCCCAAAGAATTTTTCACAGATGTCAAGCCTAATGTTGGACATGTTTGTATCTTTCACTACCCTATATATTTTCATGTACTGAAGGATAAAATTAACAAAGCTAGTAGCTATGGGAAAAAAAGGTACATTTTTTGGATATTGTGAAAAGTCTAAATCATTTAGAATATATATTATTGGTCAGAGGCGGGTTGAAGTTAGCAAGGATGTAATGTTTGATGAAGATGCCACACTTGGGAAAGCAAGGGACCTTTCCCTACCTCCTCTTGCTGAAAATAAGAATGATGATATGGGTATTTTAGATTGTCCCTTTGAACTTGAATCTGAGATAAATATTGTTGATGATCCCATGAAGCCCATGGATCGCTTATGTCCTCCTCCATGTGATCCTCCTTCCAGGAATGTACCACTTTGGCTCCATGAGATATTACAAGATAATGAGAGATGAGTTCCTGCCCAAAGATCATTTAGAGAAAGGAAGAAGCCATGCAAATACAAGAGATATGTTATAGCCAAGAGCACTATGATTCAAGGTGAACCTCCCACCTTTGAAGAAGTCATGAAAGAACAAGTTTTTAAGGATGATATGGTTGAAGGATATGAATCAATTATGAAGAATGACATATGGGATGTTGTGTTGAGACCAAAGGGGAAATACATGGTGACTTCAAAATGGTTATTCAAGATTAAACATGAGTTGATGGAAGCATTAAAAAATATAAATCAAGGATTGCGGCTTAAGGTTTCTATTGAAAAATGAAGCAAGAAATTCTCAATTTAATTTTTCCTTGATTAAATTAAGAAAATTTGAATTTCCATAACTTGTATGATGTGTCTTGTGTCACCTAGTTTACTTAGTAAATTCAAGTTGGAGGAGTTAGAGTTCAGTTAAGCATGTGTGATTTCTAATTTGTAGCAATCAAAGTTAGTTATATCAAGTTTTTTTCGGTTAAACTAGTTCCAATTATGGGAGGAACTAGTGGAAGGTCAATTGTGCAGTGGGACTTCAGTAAAAATCAGTGATAATCTAGTTAACTGATCAATTAACCCAAAATATATGTTGCATGTAGAGAGTTCGAGTTACCTAGTTGAGGTGGAGATTCCGAGGTAGTGTAAAATCAGTTGTAGACTATTCTAGCATATAGATGTTGCATGCAACGTAATGATCAACCTAAGCAATTACATAATCCATTTTGGAGAAATTCCTAAATAATAGGGCATGATTTCTCAAGGAATTGTGCAAGGAAATAGGGGCTCAAACAGAGCCAAATATTGACTAAGTCTAGGTTAGAGCTTCCTAGTGAGTAGAGAGATAAGTGATGCACTTGTGAGTTGTGCTCAGTTGAGAAAAGAAATTGTAATATATCTCTATTCATCGGATTATTGAAAGTATTTATTGGGTTTTTTAGCAGATTTATTTCCCCGAGAAAAATATTGTGTGCATGCGTGTTATTTCTTATTGCATGTCTCAAATTTTTGTTCTAGATTGTGAATTACTTTCCACATAGCAGTAGAGTAGGTTTGTATCTTGTGATTTTGATTAAAATTTCATGAGCAGTTGTAAAAATATACCATAATTATACATGGTATAATAGTGGCATTCACATTAGAGCAATAATTTCAAAGTTTTTTCTCACGAGGTTCAAATTTGGAGTTTAGTGAAGTAAGATCTCTTTAGAGCTGAGAAAATGGCCTTCAATGGAATAAGGCTAGAATATGACTTGGAAGGTACCTCTAATTTAGTTGCATGTGAGGTTCACATGGAGGTGGTATTGGATGAGAATGGATTTCTAGAATACATCAATACTGATGTTGCAAAACCACTAGAACCCAATGCCCAAAACCTTGCTCAGTGGAATATAGATATAGCCAAGGCGAGGATAATAATATTGGAGGGAGTACTGGATCACATTGTCGCAAATTTCCATCGAAAATAAACTCCATTCACAATGTGGAAAGAATTAACAAAATTGCTTGATAATAACAATGATCACAACAAGCTAGTGATCAAGGATAAACTTCGAAGTATCAAGATGCAAAAGAATGACACTATTTTGCATTTTCTAAGCAAGTTCACAAAATGTCATGATGAACTTGGTGGGGTCGATGTTAATGTTCCTAAATAAGACTTGGTAAGCCTAGCCCTTGTGGGCCTTCCCAAGAGATGGAATATCTATCAAGATTTGGTGAATGGTAGGGACAAACTACTGAATTGGGATGCTTATGGTATGATTTGGTACAATAGAAAATAAGGTGAAATACTAGAGATGGGACTTCATCCAAAGGAGAGGATGAAGAAAATTTTGCATTGTTTGGAAAGGGAAAGAAGGGAAAAGGGAAGTGTTATCACTCAGAAGTTTTCATTAGAAGTTACCAAAAGAAGGAATAATCTGGGGTAACCACAAATCAAACCTTTTAGCCTAAGGTTGTAGACAACCTAAGTCCAAAGAGGGCTCTCTCTTTATAATTTAACTTTGTTTCTATTATATTTTAGGATAGTTCTTAGTGTTCATGAGGATTTTGATTTTGATTGAAATTTGGGTGGTGGAATTCTTGGAAAAAATGGATAGAGCTAGGTCTTTAAGCCATTGTGCTATGGAGTCAATCAAAGGATAACTTAATTGGATCAAATCATTAGCGAGATTGTTCATAGGGTAGGCTAGCAAAACAAAAGGCAAATCTTCAAGGGCTGGCGGATGGAATGATTCTAACCAGGGTAAAAGGGCAATGAAGAATCCTTAGACCGGGATCAGAACGAGGAATAGAGGGTGATCATCAACAAAGAGAAATTAAGAATCCTTTGCTACATAGAACGCAAAGAGAAACTACAGAAGTAAGGAAGCATTTAAGAATTCCCTAACTAAGATAGTTTAGTAGAAAACATTAAGAAGGTAAACAGTCAAAACGGAGTGCATTAAAGTAAGTTCTGAAATATCATTCCTATTTCACCATTTAGATTTCATAGAAACACATATTATTATTAATGAACATAAGGAAAAACAATAATACACATGAGAGAATACTTATTTGATTTTCGATTTACACAAGAATCCTGTAAAATGTCTGAACTTTATTCCATGATCCAGCAAGACAATTCAGTCTTGATACAATAACACTTTGATTTTAGATAGAAGTCTACAGAAATTTCTTTGAATCCACCTTAAGCACTTCGAAATGTGAAGTATTTATACAAAATATATTACAAAATATCTCATAACGGTCTGAGATTTAATTAAGGAAATAAAAATATCTTCAAGCATGAAGATAGAGATAGATGGAAAACTACATCATGTTGTCCCTCTTATTATGGTAGTGCTGGCTATTGCAGTTGAGTTTTAGCCCTTTAAGCTGGCTAATATTTTTATGCTAGAAATCATCTTTGTCTTTTACTGATACTCTTTAACCTGCTACTCTTTGACCTTGTTCACCTATTTCATGTGGCTACCATTTATATTTACTATGGTAACTTATAGTAAATCTGTCATTTTTTTCCCACCATTCATCCTTAGGTAACTTTACCTTGAGCATTCTTCTATAGATCTCATCTGCCTCTGTGTATTCGACAAAATTAGGCTTGGTGACAAACAAGTGTTTCACCTCATGCTCTAGAAAGAATAGATCCTCTAAAGTATCATACAATACTTTCCCTATTGGAGAATTGATTCTTCAAATCTTGGATAGTTTCTTTGGCATTTCCAACCAGCAACATATCATCCACATACAGGACCAAATAAATACCATGGTCACCAATTAATTTAAAATACACACAGTGATATGCTTTGCTTCTGGTGAAGCCAAGTCCCCATATAAATGTATCAAATTTCTGATACCACATCCTTGGTGGTTGTTTTAACCCATACAAAGACTTCTTAAACTTGCATACCAGTTCTTTCTTACCCTTCACTGCAAAACCTTCAGGTTGTTTCATGTAGATCTCCTCTTCCAAATCCCCATGAAGAAATGGTGTCTTCACATCCATCTATTCTACCTCAAAATCAAAAGCAACAGCAACATACAAAAGTAATATAATAGAATCTACCTTGGCAACACGAGAAAAAATATCACCAAAATCAATTCCTGGCACCTAGGAATAAAATTTTGCTACCGACCGAGCTTTGTATTTCTCCACCTTTCCTTCTACATTTGTCTTCTTCTTGACACCCATTTGCTTCCAATGGGTTTCCTTCCAATCGGCAACTCCACCGGATCCCATGCCTCATTATTGTGCAAAGATGCCATTTCATCAACCATGGCCTCTTTCTAGAGTTTTCCATCCTTTGAATATACTACTTTCTTCATAGTTCTAGGATCATCATCAGTAATAGATAAAGCAAAATTTGAAAAGAAAGTATATGGACTATACCTTTCTTGCTACCTTCTTTCTCGAACTGATCTTCTTACACCCAGAGTTTATGGCTCTTCATCTTCTAATTCCTCCTCTACCGTAAAGTTTGATTCTTCCTCCTTTAGCTCAAACTCTATCTTCCTAGGTTTCTTTGATGGGACTTCATGTTTAATAACATATTTAACCTCTCTAAACACCACATCTCAGCTATACATAACCTTTCTTTTTACTTTGTTCCAAAGCTTATAACCCTTTAAACCATCATTATACCCAATAAATATGCACTTTTTAGATTTACCATCCGCTTGGTTCTTTTCTCCTTTGGAACATGTACATATGCATCACATCCAAATACCCTCAGATGTGAAAGGGAGGGTTTCTTACCAATACATACCTCTTATGGAGTCTTATCCTCCAACACTGATGAATGTGATCTGTTGAAAAGGTAACATGCTATCTCCACCGCCTCTGCCTAAAATGTTTCTCCTAACCTGGCACCACAGAGCATGCTTCTTTCCCTTTCCATCAACATATTTTCCATTCTTTCTATAAATCCATTTTTCTTGGGTGTATATGGAGTAGTCTTCTGTCATGCTATACCACACTTCTTATAGAATTCTTCGAATTTCTTACTGCAAAACTCTCCACCGTTATCTATCCTTGCCACCTTTATCTTCTTCTCTATCTGGTTTTCCACTAGAACCTTAAATTCTTTAAACCTGTCAAAGACTTCAAATTTCTTATTAAGGAAATATATCCATGTATTCCTTGAGAAGTCATCTATAAATGATACATAGTACCTAGACTTACCTAGTGATGGAACCTTCATAGGTCCAAACACATCATTGTGCACAAGCTCTAATATATGTTTTGCCCTCTTACCACCAGAGGGGAAACTCACCCGATTCTGCTTCCCATATACACAATTTTCATAGAAATCAAAATCTAGAGACCTATTACTCATACCTTCTACCATACCTTTACCATGAAGTATTCGAAGGCCCTTCTCTCTAATATGTTCAAGCCTTTGATGCCACAACTTGGTCATCTCTCCAGAGACCGCTAAATTTTATGCTCCACTTTCAGGAAGCACAAAACTGTTGCACCCATCAACAACAATGTTACCGTGCAACTTGTATAGAGTTCCAATTCAAACTCCCTACATGAAAATTAGTGCTCCCTAAACCATCTTCCAAGTATCATTCTTGAACACTATTTTTACACCTGCATCATGTAGCTTGCTTACAAAAATCATATTTCTAGCTAATGCAAGAATATGCAGAACACATGGGAGTGTTCTAACTCTTCCACCTTGAAACTTCAACTTTACTTTTCCACGACCAACAATTCTAGCCTTCTTTTCATCCCCCAAGAATACATCACCACCATCATATTTCTCATACTCGCAGAACCACTCTCTAAGGGGAGTAAAGTGAAAGGATTCACCTGAGTAAATCAACCATGCCTCATGATCTACATGTGTACTTGAAGAAGCCAAGTACACATCCCCGCCTTCATCTGAGGTGGTTTTTGCCTCTGCAGAAGGAGCATCATCAAATCCCTTTCCTTTTTCAGGAGCTTTAGATTAACAGTCCCTTTTGTAGTGCCCTTCCTTTTCGCATTTCCAGCAAATCACCTTTACAGGTTTTCCTAGAGATTTGGATCTCCCTCTAGATTTAGATCTCCCACTCAATGACTTATTTTTGTTTCTATTATGGGACCTTACTTGTACAGACAAGGCATCACCATTCTGTCTCTGCATATTTTTCCATCTCACCTCCTCAGTCAGCAAGGATGAGACTATTTCATCAAATTGCAAGGTAGTTGCATTGCTACCTATTGCAATAACCAGACTATCCCATGAATCTGGTAGAGAACACAACAAATTGATGCACTTAGCTTCATCTAAAATGTTAATATCAACAAATAATAACTGAATTACCAGAGTATTAAATGCGTTCAGATGTTCTGTCACCGAGTCTCCATCTTTCATCTTCATGTTATACAACTTTTTCCGTAGGGATAGTTTATTCACCAGAGACTTAGATTGGTACAAAGTCCCTAACTTGTCCCACAAAGCCTTTGCCATAGCTTCCCCTGAAACATTCAGCAATACTAAATCTAAGACACACAATTGTATTGTGCTCTTAGCCTTCCAATCCAACTTCTTCCATTCTTCATCGGACACTCCTATTGGTTTAGTACCTGGATCTAATACGATCCACTGATATTTATCCACCAACAGATCCTCCATCTTGAGTTTCCACAACTCAAAACTTTGACCATTAAATTTCTCAATCTCTATATTTCCACTGCTCGCCATCTTCTTTCACCACTAGAATTCATGCCATAGATCTCCCTCTGAATAGGGTCTACCATAGGCCTGAGTGAAACCCCTCAGCAACAAAGGTATCCCCTTGAAGCCAGAATAGCTCCAATACCAAATGTAGGTTTTAACCCCATACAAAAATTACCTACATACGAATTCTAAAACACAGAAAATAAACAATGCGATAGCATAACACATAAAACACATATACATAGAGATTTTCCACTGGATCTTAAAACCAGGACTACCAAATTGATTTTTCATTATTGTCATTTCAATGTTACAATACATATTTATACATGCCGAAGCATCCAATAGCATGGACCAAAAACCATCGCATCCAAAACCATGCACAAAACCATACGTAGGACCGCCCAACCTAATATAGGGTCTGAAAAAAAATTTCCCTGGGTGCTGCCCTAGACCCTGTAGAGGGGGGCTACCCATCCCCCTCAACCCCCCTAGATAGTGGTGGCTACTGCCTCCCCTGTGACCCCCTTGCTATGCAATTGGTGCAACAATGGGGGGGCTCCGTCCCCCCTCTAAACCCCTATTTAACTATGAGGGCTAGTCGTGGAAAGAATATAACACAACCCAACAAAAGGGGACTTTCCACTTCACTCAGAGTCATTCTCTTCTTGTTCGGCCTGCTACTTCGCAGTGCGACACACTCCTTTTTCACCTAGGCCTTCTCTTCAACCACTTTTTTGCACTCCTTGGCCATCTACTGGACCTTTTGCTTTGTTGCTTCCTTCTTTTTCTTCTCTACATGTTTTCTAGAGCCCATGGCCAGATCGGATGGAGTATGTCAATCTATCAGCCAATGCTTGATGGTTCCCTGGATGACATTGTTCGTGGCCAAGTAAGTTAGCTCAAACAATTTTTGTTGAGGATCCTTTCATGCCTTGACATATACGCAGTGGAAATCTGCATTAAAGTCTGCATACTCTACTAGTTGCTCAAACACTATTGGGGATAATTGCAGCTTACAATTGATGGCCATCCAAATGTTCACCTCCATCAACACCCAGAAAATTTTGGTCTCCATGACTTGAGCAACATCCTTTGTGTCCCAACGGGTTGGAAAATTGGGTAGCCTCTGACAATCTTTTGTCCACAAGAGGAAACTGACTATCCTCTAGTAGGCCCCAAGTTATGAGCATGATGGATAGCAACAACCACACATAGTGGAATGTTTTTCTCTCATCTCGTGCCTCGCAGAAATTTGCGAAGAACTCGCTACAGAGGTAGCATGACCAACTGAACTGCATTCCCTCCTCGCACTATGCAAGAAATAAAATTATGGGTGTTGGAACCTCGTTCGTGCAACATTTTCTCATGACCTTGCTAGTTAAGATCTGTGTAACAACTTGTACCATGGGGTCAGTGATAGAGGTGATGGATTGCTCACGTAGCTTCTTGACCAGCTTGAAATTTTCCTTCACTTTCTCTGTTAGGTCGTGTTCACTTGTCTTTCCACCAAAATACTTGGTTGGATTCAACCTTGAGTGTGACAAGAGAATGATTTGGTGGATCAGCATATCTATAATTATGATCATCCCACTCAACCACAAACATCTGTCTTGCACCAGGGTCATAAATTTCTTGATGGCAATGAGGTTGATGTTGGAGTGGTGCTAGTGGGGCACCCACAATAGTTTCAACAACCTTGACTGATTCACTCTAGGGATCCATCCTCAAGATCCAATGTGGTGACACCTGATTCTTTATAATATACCCCTTTCATGTATTTTTCTCTTGTGAGGTCAGGGAACCTCTCATGGTCTGCCAAATCCCAGTCTTCTAGCTTTAAATGGGGAACTCGCGCCAAGTGCAGACCGTCAATAGTGATGCCCTTTGGTAGTAGTGGCGTATTGAGGAGAAATTTTCCTACATCTAGGTCCTTAGGGACATTCACTTTTCCCTTACGTGGAAGGATATAATCTAGTAGTTTGGAGATAGGGTCCAACCCCTCGACATCTATATCCTTCACACCTTCTTCAGCCTCCAAATTGACCACTTTCCCCTTACCCTTCATCGATTGTTTTTCTCTCTTCTGGGCCTAGTAGAAGCATGCTTCCTTGGTGACTCACACACTGGCATTAGCTTCTTTTGTTTTTGTTTCTTGGGCTTTGGGACTTCCCTCACTAGCATAGGCTTCAGCCGAGGTGACCTTGGCTCTATAGGCACAATAGTTGGAGCCTCCATGCTGACAACCTCTGGAGCAGCTCCCTTAGAAGCGACATCCCCACCAGTACTCATAGTTTCCACGAGGTTTAGTCCTAGCATATTTTATACGATGAATATTTGATTTAACTCTAATAACTTGGAAAATGCAGAAATCACGACTAAATCCTCCCAATATGAGCGATTCATATGAAATTAATAACATAACTTGATAAAAACACTAAGGATGCAAAGTGTTTCCTGCTAGACAGCCACGCGTAATTTATAGCTGAATTCAAATTCAAATTAGACTATTCCCACCAAAATCTGTCCATAAATGCTAATTTGGTGGCATATATCCAAATGTTTTAGCCTTAAA
>APFE030042916.1:216623-235563 GCA_000404065.3 Pinus taeda | reverse complement strand
GGATCCCCCGTGTATGGATTTAATCAGCTTCCATTTACCCTTCCTAGAAATGGATCTACATTCAACTTCGCGAGCTAAAATGCTCCACCGTCTGTAATTTCTTTAATGACATATGGTCCTAGCCAGTGCATCTTAAACTTCCCTGGAAACTTAGGAAACTTACTATCATATAATAAAACCAAATCATTTAGCTTGAAGGTGTGCAGTTTTATGTGCTGATCGTGCCAAGCTTTTTCACGTTCCTTCGGAACTTGTTGATGGAATCTAGCAAGAAATCTATTTTCCTTGAGCTCCATTAGCTACATGAGCCATTATTCTAAGGCTCCGCAGTCCACCATTCCTGTGAAATTTGCTATGCATAGACTAGGCACAATGTAGTCCATAGGCATCATAACTTCTACACCATATACCAACCTAAAAGGTGTCTGACAATTAAGCATTTTACAGGTAGTTCTGTAAGCCCATAACACTGTCGATACACACACATCCCAATCATTTTGTTACGTGTTGTAAAACTATGTTAGCGCATTCTCCAATATCTTATTAAAAGTCTCAACCATTTCATTGGCCTGAGGATGATAGGGTCTACTCTTCTGATGTAAACCTAGAACTCTTCCGTTAGTGCGCTGATCGTCTCATTGAGAAAATGTGTACCACAATCACTCATCAATACCTTCAAGCAGCCAAACTTGGTAAACACATATTCAAATGAAAATTTGTTGCAATTGTCCCTGTACAGTTTTTCACAGGCTATGCCTTCACCCATCTGGTCAAATACTTTATCGCGGTGATGATATAATGTGTACCCATTTTCTTGCCTGGAGGTTGAATGGTTCCTACAAAATCAATTTGCCCATTTCTCAAATGGTTGTAATGACACCTGCAGATTCAGAGGTAGTGCATCCCTCGGCAATGGCCTTCCCATCCTTTGGCATGCATCACATGCCTCACAATATGCTTTAGAGTCTTTATGCAGCATCGGCCACCACAACCCACCATACAAAATCTTTTGCACTGATGCTTTCCCTCCATAATGCCCTCCTACAGCTCCTCCATGAGCTTCGAAGAGGATACTATTTCGCTCAAAATCAAGCACACAATGTTGAAGTATTTCATCCAATCCCATCTTATACAAATGGCCCGCAATGATAGAAGCATTCTTCTGGAGCCATTCTTGTAGTCAGGAAGTGGATAATATCTACAAAGTGATTATCCACTATGCACACCGTGAAGGTCTTGCTCTTATAAGTCTCGCTCCTATTTGGAAATCCTTCATCACTACCATAAGAAACAATAATGCCTTCCCTTCATTTTATGATATTGTTGAAAATATTGCTCAATAAGAATCAAGGATGGTTTGTAGAGGAAGCACTCATGACAAGAAGAATAAGAAAGTAAAAAGAGGTCCATCAAATTCAAGAAAGCCTCCTCCTTGAAATTAAAATAGAAGGTTTTCAAGATCCAAGGAATCATCGCACATTAAATGTTTCAATTGTCATAAGAGAGGCCACTATGCTCGAGATTTCACTAAGAAGAAGAATGGTCCATGCTACAACACTAGAAGAAACAACAACAGGTTTGATGATTAAAGAAGAAAATATGACCAAAGGAATGACCACAATGGAAGGAATGAAAGAAGAAGAAGATATGCTCCAAGTGACCATGAATAAGATCATCGTCCTGAAAAGAAGTCAAGATACTCCAGGTATGAAAGTAATGTTGGAAATCAATATGAGTATATCCTTATTTTTTCCCTTATTATTTCCTCTCCTTCAGATTCACAGGATAGTTGTTTGGTTGATAGTAGGACCACTCATCATTTCTCTGCATATAAAGAAGTTGTCTCTAATTAAATTAGTAGAGAGGGAGTCAAATTTGAAAATTATTCTTAGAGATAAATCCACTCATCCAGTGAAAGGCTTTGGGTTTGTCAAATTCCATTTGGATTTTGGGGAGTTTTTTGTGCTCCACGATGAGATGTATGTGCCTAGATTAAACAAGAATTTTTTATAAATATTTGATTTGGAAGACAAAGGGATGAAGGTTTCCTTCAACAGGGGAAAGGTTCTTACTTGGCCTATTGGATCGCCTATGAGAGATGAATTCACATTGGGATCAAGCTTTGAAGGACTCTATATGGTTACTTGAAGACCTCTTCTATCATTTGTCCATGACACTAATAATCCAAGTGAACAATGACATCGAATATTAGTCCATTTACATTATGACACTTCCAAAATTGAAGAAATTAGTTTCTAGTATTCCTGATGGTGAAGTCCAACATGATGGAGTATGTCTAGGTTGTGCGAATGGAAAAAATACAAGGGGACCATTCCCCTCATGCATGAATAATACAAATGGCATTCTCCATCTCATTCATTCCGACATATGTGGTCTGATGCCCATGCACTATATTAGTGGTCATATCTACTACATCGCCTTCATTGATGATTTCTCAAGGAAGATGTGGATATATTAGTTGAAGCATAAGGATGAAACCTTTGAAATGTTCAAGGAGTTCAAAGCTTTGGTAGAAAATCAAACGCGGAAGAAAATTAAGATCTTCAGGTCTAACAATGGTGGCGAGTACATTTCAAATGAGTTCATTGATTTTTTCAAGAAGGAAGGTATCAATAAAGAAATGATTGTGCCCTCTACTCCTGAACAAAATGAAGTAGTTGGAAGGAAGAAAAATTCCATTATCGAAGTTGCTCGTGTCATGCTCCATGATCAAAAGTTCTCGAAGTTCATTTGGAAAGAAGTAATGAATGCTATTGTATATGTTCAAAATAGGGTGCCTCATCAAGCATTGGACAACACGACCCCCAAAGAATTTTTCACAGATGTCAAGCCTAATGTTGGACATGTTTGTATCTTTGGCTACCCTATATATTTTCATGTATTAAAGGACAAAAGAAACAAAGCTAGTAGATATGGGAAAAAAAGGTACATTTTTTGGATACTGTGAAAAGTCTAAATCATTTAGAATATATATTCCTGGTCAGAGGCGGGTTGAATTTAGAAGGGATGTAATGTTTGATGAAGATGCCACCCTTGGGATAGCAAGGGACCTTCCCCTACCTCCTCTTGTTGAAAATAAGAATGATGATATGGATATTTTAGATTGTCCCTTTGAACTTGAATCTGAGATAAATATTGTTGATGATCCCATGAAGCCCATGGATCGCTTATATCCTCCTCCATGTGATCCTCCTTCCAGGAATATACCACTTTGGCTCCATGACACATTACAAGATGATGAGAGACGAGTTCCTGCCCAAAGATCATTTAGAGAAAGGAAGAAGCCATTCAAATACCAGGGATATGTTATAGCCAAGAGCACTATGATTCAAGGTGAACCTCCCACCTTTGAAGAAGTCATGCAAGAACAAGTTTTTAAGGATGCTATGGTTGAAGGATATGAATCAATTATGAAGAATGACGTATGGGATGTTGTGTTGAGACCAAAGGGGAAATACGTGGTGACTTCAAAATGGTTATTCAAGATAAAACATGAGTTGATGGAAGCATTAAAAAATATAAATCAAGGATTGCGGCTTAAGGTTTCTGTTTAAAAATGAAGCAAGAAATTCTAAATTTCATTTTTCATTGATTGAATTAAGAAAATTCGAATTTCCATAACTTGTGTGACGTTTCTTTTGTCACCTAGTTTACCTAGTAAATTCAAGTTGGTGGAGTCAGAGTTCAGTTAAGCATGTGTGATTTCTAATTTGTAGCAATCAAAATTAGTTATATCAAGTTTTTTTCAGTTAAACAAGTTCCAATTGCTAGAGAAACTAGTGGAAGGTCAATTGTGTAGTGGGACTTCAGTCAAATTCAGTGATCATCTAGTTAACTAATCAATTGACCCAAAATATATGGTGCATGTAGTGAGTTCGAGTTACCGAGTTGAGGTGGAGATTCCAAGGTAGCGTAAAATCAATTGTAGATTATTCCAACATATAGATCTTCCATGCAACCTGATGATCAACCTAAGCAATTGCATAATCCATTTTGGAGAAATTCCTAAATAATAGGAGCCTGATTTCTCTAGGAATTGTGCAAGGAAATAGGGGCTCAAATAGAGCCAAATATTAACTAAGTTTGGGTTAGAGCTTCTTAGTGAGTAGAGAGATAAGTGATGCACTTGCGAGTTGTGCTCAATTGAGCAAAGAAATTATAATATATCTCTACTCATTGGATTATTTAAAGTAGTCATTGGGGTTTTTAGCAGATTGATTTCCCCGAGAAAAATGTTATGTGTATGTGTTATTTCTTATTGCATGTCTCAAATTTTTGTTCTAGATTGTGAATTACTTTCCACATAGTAGTAGAGTAGGTTTGTATCTTGTGATTTTGATTAAAATTTCATGAGAAGTTGTAAAAATATACCATAATTATTACATGGTATAATAGTAGGATTCACATTAGTGCAAGAATTTCAAAGTCTTTTCTCACGAGGTTCAAATTTGGAGTTTAGTGAAGTAAGATCTCTTTAGGGCTGAGAAAATGGCCTTTAATGGAATAAGGCTAGAATATGACTTGGAAGGCACCTCTAATTTAGTTGCATGTGAGGTTCACATGGAGGTGGTATTGGATGAGAATGGATTCTAGAATACATCAATATTGATGTTGCAAAACCACTAGAACCTAATGCCCAAAACCTTGCTTTAGTGGAATATAGATATAGCCAAGGCGAGGATAATAATGTTGGAGGGCGTACAAGATCACATTGTCACAAATTTCCATCGAAAGTAAACTCCATTCGCAATGTGGAAAGCATTGACAAAATTGTTTGATAATAACAATGATCAGCACAAGCTGGTGATCAACGATAAACTTCAAAGTATCAAGATGCAAAAGAATGAAACTATTTTGCAGTATCTGAGCAAGTTCACAAAATGTCATGATGAACTTGGTGGGGTTGATGTTAATGTTCCTGAATAAGACTTGGTAAGCCTAGCCCTTATGGGCCTTCCCAAGAGATGGCATATCTATCAAGATTTGGTGAATGGTAGGGACAAACTACTGAATTGGGATGCTTATGGTATGATTTGGTACAATAGAAAATAAGGTGCAATACTAGAGATGGGACTTCATCCAACGGAGAGGATGAAGAAAATTTTGCATTGTTTGGAAAGGGAAAGAAGGGAAAAGGGAAGTGTTATCACTCAGAAGTTTTCCTTTGAAGTTATCAAAAGAGGGAATAATCTGAGGTAACCACAAACCAATTCTTTTAGCCTAAGGTTCTAGCTAGCCTAAGTCCAGAGAGGGATCTCTCTTTATAATTTAACTTTGTTTCTATTATATTTTAGGATAGTTCTTAGTGTTCATGAGGATTTTGATTTTGATTGAAAGTTGGGTGGTGTAATTCTTGGAACAAATGGATAGAGCTAGGTCGTTAAGCCATTGTGCTATGGAGTCAATCAAAGGATAGCTTAATTGGATCAAATCATTAAATGGATTGTTCATAGGGAAGGCTAGCAAAATAAAAGGCAAATCTTCAAGGCCTGACAGATGGAATGATTCTAACCAGGGTAAAAGGGCAATGAAGAATCCTTAGATCAGGATCAGAATGAGGAACAGAGGGTGATCATCAACAAAGAGAAATTAAGAATCCTTTTCTACATGGACCACAAAGAGAAACTATAGAAGTAAGGGAGCATTTAAGAATTCCCTAACTAAGATAGTTTAGTAGAAAACATTAAGAAGGTAAACAGTCAAAATGGAGTGCATTAAAGTAAGTTCTGAAATATCATTCGTAGTTCACCATTCAGATTTCATGGAAACACATATGATTATTAATAAACATAAGGAAAAAAAATAATACACATGAGAGAATACTTATTTGATTTTCGATTTACACAAGAATCCTGTAAAATGTCTGAACTTTATTCCATGATCCAGCAAGCCAATTCAGTCTTGATACAATAACACTTTGATTTTAGATAAGGTCTATAGAATTTTCTTTTTATTGACCTTAAACACTTCGAAATGTGAAGTATTTATACAAAATATATTACAAAATATCTCATAACAGTTTGAGATTTAATTAAGGAAATAAAAATATCTTCAATCCTGAATATAGAGATAGATGGAAAACTACATCATGTTGTCCGTCTCATTCTGGTAGTCTTGGTTGTTGCAGTTGAGTTTTAGCCCTTTAAGCTGGCTGATATTTGTATGCTGGAAATCATCTTTGTCTTTTACTAATAGTATTTAACCTGCTACTCTTTGACCTTGTTCACCTATTTCATATGGTTGCCATTTAGATTTACTGTGATAACTTATAGTAAATCTATAATTTTTTTCCCACCATTCATCCTTAGGTAACTTTACCTTGAGCATTCTTCTATAGATCTCATCTGCCTCTGTGTATTTGGCAAAATTAGGCTTGGTGACAAACAAGTGTTTCACCTCATGCTCCAAAAAGAACAGATCCTCTAAAGTATCATACAATACTTTCCCTGTTGGCAAGGCCTTGATACCTGAAGTGCTTGCTTGATCCTTGGCCAACTTTCTTAATCTTTCTGTGTATTCCAATTGGTTCATAAGTTTATCATGGATGACCATAGGACTTGGAAGGCCTTTATCCCTCAAAATTTTCAAACTTTGCTATGAATTTGTCAATGCCCACGTGCATGTTATGGAATATTTCCACCAAGTTAACCATAAGGTTTGTTTTAGAGAGAACCTTTTTCACTTCAATGATGGCTTTAGTTCTATCTTCTACACCCATCTCATTAAGTTCATGCATGTTCTTGCTATTCAAGAATTGGATGATTCGATTATCATCCTCAGGCTGGTGTCCTAAGTCCTCCTTTACCTTTTGAATTGCTTTGGTAGCCACTTTCACAAGTTTAGTTCGCTCAAATATTACCTGAATTGATGGCCCAGAGCATCTCCTTAGTTTGTCCTAGTGGCTTTTGTAGAGTTAGATCCTTTTCAATTTGTCCTAGTGGCTTTTGTAGAGTTAGATCCTTTTCTAGGACCTTAATCTTCTCACCCATACTTAGGGCTTTCTGTGTTTCTTCTCTCCGCTAAATCTGGGCAAGCTTGCAATCAGTTTCTAAGCTTGCCACTTTCTCCTTAAGCCTCGTAAGTTTTGTTTCTTGGATGGAAATTTCCTCCATGGCTTTCACTAGCTCCGTTGTATTTTCCGTTGAAGTACCTACTGTTTTAGACTCAGTTGTGACTGGCAGTGCTTTCATAGGTGGAGTTGTTGGTGCCAAAGATGTTTCCATTGTTGAGGGAACTGTAGTTGTTACTGTGGGAATGGCAGTTGTAGAAGTGGTGGCCAATTCACTTTGTTTGGACTAAATTAATGTGTCCAATTCTTTCTCTATTTCTTTCAACTAGTCATTTAGCTTTAGGATCAATTCCATAAGCTCCTCTTGTCCTTTTTGGGTCTCTAGGACTTTTGTTGTCTGTGGGTGATGCAGTGGTGGAATCTTAAGTTGCTTCTTCAAAGTAGCTAGGCCATCATTTTTCTTCTTGATCAGTCTTTCAGTGGCCTTCATAACTTTGGGGCCATGTTCCAACTCAATGATTAAGTCCTCTAAGGACTTGATTATAGTGTCCTTTGCCTGTGAAGAGGCATTTTCCAATTCGAATTGAGCTGATATATTATTTAGGGAATTCTGTAATTGGTGAGCTGTGATGGCTTTCCCTGTAAAGGTGGAGTAAATCATCTACCCTGTTTATTTATGCATCTTAATCTAATCAATAGGATGTATGTCCTTTGCCAGCACTTCGAAATCTATCTTCTTGAAGTTAGATGCTCTTCTTGGTTGCTGAGTGGTAGGTTTCACAAATGTCATTTGAATCTTGCCTTTCTTAGCATTATAGGCTAACTTAAGCCTTATCTAGTTTGTACGTGCCATCTTTAGGTATTGTGCATAAGTTTGGGATTTTAGCCTCTCATTCCTGACCTTTACATCCTTGTACCTTTCTCTGATGTCTTGATCTCTGTCAGCTGGCATCCTGAAGGAGGAAACTTCAATGCTCTGTTTCCTTTCCAATGTCCAAGTATTTGATGTGGAAGGTTCTAATGTGCCCCCAGAAGGAGTGGTAGGCCTGCTTCTTTCTCTTTCAGTGCTGGTCACCCCAACAATTTCTTCTGTGAATTCCTATTCTGAAACAGGATTTAACCTCTAACTTTTGACTAGGTTGATCTCTGCATATGTTTGTGTGGTTTATCTACTTGAGACCTCTTCCCTATTCCTTTTAAGGCTTTTCTCCTCATTTAGAGGAGTTTTCAAGTTAAGGGGAGTACTCATAGTGGGTTGTTGTATACCTGTTTGAACTAATTCCTCTGATAGGTCTGACTGCTCTGACTCTTCTTTCACCTGTCATTATTCTTCTATTTGTGATTCATTTGGTGCTTGAGATTCTTCTTGGATTTGGGACTATCCTTGGACTTGAGATTCTCCTAGTACCTGCAGTAAAGAACCTTCATCATGACTTTTCTCTAAATCAATTAGAGCATTTTCAACTACTACTTCGGTGTTATCCCTGTCCACTAAAGTATTCTCCACCCATTGCAATTGGTTTGCATATTTCTCTATCTTGGGGATTCGGTGGTGAATGTAGGGAGCCATCTTGTTTTTCTGTCTTCTATTGTAGATGAAGTCACAAGGGTCATATCTCCACATGAAGCTTTGTTTTAGATTAAGTCTCTAAATGATTTCTTTTGCTTCTCTTCCAGCTTCTCTGCTATTACATACAAAGGGGCCTATTTGATCCTTGATTCTGAGCTAGGCCTTATTTTTGGCATTAACAAAATGTACCTCATCTGAGTTGATTATCTACTTGTAGTAATCCAGAGAAAATAATCTCATTGGGAGGTATCTGGGCAATTTATATGGGGCCAACTCACAGCCATAGATCCTAATTTCTGTGTAATTTTGGTACAAGTACCGATCTCCCACTTTGTGTATTTTTGACAGCTATATGATCCTCCTGATATCTGAACTAATTCTTGGAGGAGGACTTCCTAGCAGCATGGTCACTACTAGATGTACAAAAAGATCAATGAAATTTGTGTATGGATATGGGGAATCATACTTATGTAACAAAGGAGTCCAAAAACCCTAGGATGAGCTTTAGTGTCAAGGTTTTGGAGAGTGAAGGGGAACATGTTAGCTTGGAAGTATAAGAAAAGGTGGTACAAAACTGAAGAATACTTAAATACTCTTTCACTACTCATTCTCAGAAATTGTTCATGCATCCTATCAGCTATGTACTTGGAATAATCATACATGACAGCAGGGGGCTGTCCAGGAAAGAAAATAGACATGAAGGCTAAAATGATTTCATATATGTACTCACTAGTGGTATAGCCTAAAACACAAGAGATTGTTGCTACTATATACTGACCAAATAGTGAAAATATGGTAGCCACATTTGGGGTAGGGTCCTTTGGGACGTGCTTTTCCTCCCTGATGAAGGCTTGGAGTATTTAAGCAAGTTTGGCAGTGGTAAGCTTGGAAAATCTATCTAGTAGGTCTCCAATTGAAATAAGGGTTAAGTTTTGACCTGGTTGTAGTTGCATCATTTCATTGATTGACTCAGCAGTGATGGTGAAAAGTATGGTGTGGTCAAGGGACATCACTGCTCTTTGACTGGGAATGTAGTTTGCATGGAAATAATGGAAAATTTTAGGAAATATGTGCACCTCAAGGAATTGATACTTGGGAAAATTAGATTCTCACAGACCTATTTTATTAGCTTGGTTGAGGTATTGGTCTCTGTATCGGCACTACAGCTTGATAGGGGACTCAAGGACAGAGGTGTCCTTGATTTGGAAATCTTTATCAGCAAGAGGAAGGTGGTCCAGGTCCAGGTGAGGAGTAGTAATTGGCGTGACATCCATGGCAATAGGGGTAGCCATTCTTAGTTCTTGTGGATTTAAGAATGGAGATGGTAAATTTTCAATTTTTGAGGCAATGGGGGTTCAATTCCAGGTGGGTTTTATGTCACTAAAGTTCCCTTTAATTTCAATTAAGAAAGCTTTAGAGATTGGTTCAAAATTTTAACAGGGCTTTCAATGGATTATGGCTTAAATACATGGAATTGATGAAAATGGGGTGTGAACTAGGTAACTGCAATTCTGAATGGTTGGAAAGGCTTCAATTAGGTTGGAAGGAAATCTGGGAGCTTTTGGCATCCTCAGAGTGCAAGTGTACGTGGATTGGCAGCTTTCAACGTTCATAGGCGCGTGCATGGAAAATTACAGTTAAAATAACGATAAAAACAATGATTTGGGGATTTTTGGTTTTATGTGCAAAAAGTCAATTTGGCAAGTATGGGTGAACAGTGACCATTTTTCATGTAGCGAGATGAACAGTGATTGTTTTAGCAAGTAGCAGGCTGGCAGTAAATGGTTTACTTCGCACAACCTTTGGGTACTTGGCCGTATTGGGGGGAGGCTGCCCGATTCCACTCATTGAACGCCACATCGCCTAGGGGACCAGATGGAAAACAACGCATTTTGGGCGGGTATCGTTTAGATTTCAGGCCCTTCCAAAATCAACATGGGCCATCAAATGGGGAGGGGGCAGATCGTGTGGTGGACAGGCGTGGGAGTTGCATGGAAGGTAATGGAGGGGCCCAACGAGCATTTAGGTGTGGTGGTTTTAGCTTAATGAGGGGTTAAGGCGGGGACTAAAGTATCGGGTGGGATATGATTGGTGGATCATTTGACTTTAATTAATCGCAGATCGATTAATTATGTATTTTGTTAGGGTTTGGATATTATAAAGTTTATATTTCAAAATACGGGGTAGGGATATTAATATTAAAGGGGTTTAATAAAATATACGGGAAAGGGGTTTTTTTCGAGAATTAAGATATAAATAATGTTAAAAGTTAATATGAAAATTGAGGGGAATACTTGAAGTGCACTAAGCATAATGTGTTTTTGTAATTCCTTCACTTTTTGCATAGAAACATTACAACTTAGGCTAAGTGCTTTTTTTGTGGGTTTTTCACAAAAAGGGGTATCCATGGAGGTAATTGCTTTTCTTTAGGAAAATGGTGTTTTAACCTTAGGAAAAGGGATTTATTAGGGGAAAATGAATGAACTGAAAGGGGTGAATGTTTATGAGGGTATTTAGTACTTAATATCTATAAGTCATTGGGCCGAGGGTTCGGTCCAACCAAAAGTCAGAGAAATGCTCTGAGCCCCTTTGACTTAAGATTTTGGGTACTTCAAACTTATTGTGGGAAATTAGTTAAGTAAAGGGTGAAATTAGTGAGGGAAAATTAGTTAATTTGATTTTGTGAATTTTATGCCAATCCCATTTCTCATTCATACTTAGAAGTTTCATGATGAGGGTGATGAATATGCTTTTGTTTAACAATTATCACAATTCTGCAACCTTTCTTCTACTTACCCATCTACTCATTCTATCATTTTTACTTCTCTTTATTAGGGTGAATTTAAACTAGCAAACCCTTATCAAACATCTTTCTTTTCTTTACAATGGCAATCTAACTAAATCTAACCTTATTACATCCAAGGGATCAAATTAAAAATTTGAGCTCCTTTTATTTACTCTACCTAATCTACTTATCTGCCAAGATTAAACAGTTTGGTCAGATTTTTATTCTCTATATATAAACATGAAATAGCCAAGTTTAAACATTTTTACTATCATAGATTGTGGCATAAGTTACAAGCCGCACACAATCATTTATTTTGCACAAAAATTAAATAGTAGTGGCATTTTGACTTGCACATTTTCATGGTCTTTTCTTTTCTTGGGGTCCATATTTTTCATCTTTTTTGACCTTGTTATTCTTTTTTTCCTTTGACTTTTCTTTTAGGACACACCCTCTTTACATTTTTTAATTTTTTGAAAGTGGAAAACATTTGCAGAAAGAAAAGGTATGTACATATTACAAGTTTAATCTCAGCCATTCAAAAATTATGACTCCTATTGGTATAGGAACCTAACAGTGGCTCTACTTGGGGATGGCATTTCCTGGTGAAATGTCAAGAAGTTGTAGATCAATGGCCTCCTGAATTGCTGTGATGTCACTCTGCAGCTTTTCCCTTTTCACTTTTCTGTATTATTGCTATTTATGACAGTAAAACCTTTGAAGCTTAGGGCCTTCTCTTCAGGCTTCAACTCCAAAGAATCAGTATCCAATCAACTCTAAACTTTGAAAAACAGAATATGTACAAAGGATTATTGGAATCAGTTACTCTAAGGTTCAATGTAGTGTTTAACCATTCGACCATTAATTAGTCCTCCTTCTTCTTTAGTGCCATCCATTTCTCTGAATAAGAAAGCATTATTACCTCTGAATGCATAGATGATATATGGGCCTTTCCATAAGAAATCAAATTTCCCATTTTTACCTTTATCCTCTCTTCTTGAGTCCCATTTTAAAACTTTGTCCCCTAGGTAAAAACCTTTTTCCTTAGTCCTTTTATCAAAAGCCTTCTTGATCCTTTCCTGCACAACTTGAGATCTGATGTACACTTCTTCCCTGGTCTGCTATAAATGAATTATTTGGTTGATTCTTCTTTGGATTTCATTTGGTTCAACCTGCAACTCTTGGAGAAGCTTCATCATTGGTGTTCACAAGGATGATGGGAAAACAACTTCCATTCCATAAACTAATTGGTAAGGAATAGTACCAATGGACTTGTTTGTGGTTAGTCTGTCTTCCCATAAGGCATTCACTAGCTTCTTGTTCCATGTTTTCGTATTGTCTTCCAACAACGTTTTGATGATATTCACTAAACTCTTGTTTGAGGACTCTACTAGTCCATTTCCTTGGGGGTAATAAGCTGTGGAATGGCCCAAAGTTATATGGTACTTATTAAAGAAATCAATCATTCTCTTAGACTTGAAGGCTACTGCATTATCAATGATGATGTTGGTTGGGCACCCAAATCTAGATAGGATGTTGGATTCAAGGAAGGTTATTATAACAGTGGTAGTGGCTTGCCTTGATGGTATGGCTTCTATCCATTTGGTAAAATAATCTATAGCAGTGAGGATCCATTTGTGTTGTGCAAAGGAAGGTGGGTAGATTTCACCAATGAAATCAAGGCCCCATTGTTGAAAAGGTGCTTCAGCAGATATTGGTTTCAGGGGGAGGGGTAAAAGTTTTTTCTTCCCTTCAAAAATTTGGCATTTATGACATGAGGTTACAAATTTTTCTACATCAGAAAACAAAGTGGGCCAATAGATACCAGCTCTAAGAATCTTGTCACCAGTGATTTTCTAGTAAAGGTGTCCTCCACAGTGACCTGCATGAAACTCTTGTAACACTTTGTCAGATTCTTCTTTTAATAAAAAGTTAAGAAGGATACCTTCATGATTCCTCCAAAATAAATCACCATCAAGTATGTAAAATTTTAAAGATTTCATTTTTAAAAACCTGCTTTTGGTCCTGGATAATTCAGCAGGAGCTTGTAAATTTTGTAAAACATATATGATGCCAGCAGACCACAGTGATTCAATAAAGGCCTGGTTGATTGGTCAAGTTACCATCTCCTCTCCATTATACATTTCTGCAATAAAATTTATGTCTAAGGCCTGACAGTTTGATTCAGCCATGAGCTTGGCTAAACCTTGGCCTTTGATTAATTTTCTTGGCTTGATTTCTAGGTCATATTCTAATATAGTAGCAATCCATTTCCCTCTCTTTCCATCTGGACATCTTGTGTTAGGATATCCTTCACTACTACATTGGGTACATAGGATATTACATGAGAATATAAAATGTAAACTATAAAATCTTTGATAGCTTTGACCAACATAAAAGCTCGCTTTTCCATTATATTGTATTTTAAAGAGCCATCTATTAGGACTTTGCTAAAAAAGGCAATAGGTTTTTCACAACCCTCATCATTCTTCTGCAGTAAGATTGTAACTATTGTTTCTTCTAAGGCAAAAGAGAATATAATGAAATACCTATCAAACATTGGATTGATCAAGACTGGTGTTTTTGTTAAGGGTTGCTTGATATCTTCAAAGGACTTCTTAGCCTCAACTATGAATTTTATGTTCGAATCTTTCTTCAACATGTTATTCAGTGATCTAATTAATTAACAAATAGGAATGAGGCTGGTAAAATCTAAATTAACAAGCATCCATTGGGCTCATGGAGTCATATGTTACTTAGCATTAACAGTGAATCGGCTTTGCAATGAAATCAAAGCATTTATACTTCAATATACATAACGTACAATAGACACAAAGGGACAGTATATGAGTACATGAAGGAAATTAGAACACAGCATGTGATTTCTAAGTAATCAAGTACCCATCAAACTGTAAAAAACATGAAAGACAACAAGAGGAATTCATACATTGAAGTCACTATGATTCTTGAGCAGCTGAAACCATTCACTGTATTATCAAAATAAACAGAGTCTTTACATAAGCTTGTCAACAGAGCTTTTTTACATAAACTTCCAACCCCTTGTACATTGCTCTTTCTCCTATTTATAGAGCTCTTCTACCTAACTGAGATTCCTCCTCAAGCATGAGGGGAAATTGCATTTTCTTTATCATGACACCTATTAACCTTTAAAAATAACTAATAAATGCAATTGACTGCTAACTAACAGTTTAAGAGACCTAAGACAATTAGGATTCTAATTTTACATCATGCTGAGCATATCATTTATTACAATGAAAATTTGTTCTCTGCCAAGTGGTCTCTGTGGTAGGTGTTTGTAGCTGCCTGCTGGCCTTTGATGTCGTATCACAAATATAACAGATTGCCACATCCTTAATATGTTGTCCACCGTTTTCATATGTGAAGGCAAAAGTTCTTGCAAGCTGTCTTGATCTTGTTGAAAGCTGATGGCTTCAGATGATTCCTTGTAGACATACCCTTTTCAAAATTCCCACTTGTATTTCAAAACCCGTTGACTGATATTAAATTGTTTAGCTTCATCAGTTTCGTAGCGCACTACGAAACTGCTGAGTGTTAGTCCTCATCTTCAGCAGTTTCGTAGCGCGCTACGAAACTGCTGTGTTATTCCAAAGACACAATTTCGACCAAAATTTTGCCATTTTGAGCCTTCTTTTCTCAACAGCCACTCATTGAACAGATTAAAGGCCAAAGATTTAACCTTACTCTGATGAGCTACAACTGATTGTTGAGGCTTTTTAGGTGCAGGTGTACGCATGTCCCATATGAGCAAATGGCAATCATTTCCAATAGAACCAAAAAGGTATTCGTGCTTAAAATGCCATGAAACATCTTCAAATACTCCTTCATGAACCTTATATATTTGATTGGCCTCAAGCACTTTCTTTCCAAATGCAGCGTTTATATCCCACAAGCATATTTGTGCATCGTTTGAACCACTTAGTAGGTGACCTTCTTTGAGAGGACTCCATGTCAAAACATATCCTTCATTAGAATGACCTTTCAATATCAATTCAGGATTGCAAACCCTTTCTTGAGGAGCCTTTGATGGATGCTTGTTGTAATCAAACACATAAACATTTGAGCTCACTATCTTCGTTGCAATGATAAATGAATTTTGTGGCATGTAGCGAGCCTTGTTAACTTCTCCTTCATGATTAATCTTCTGGATTATTTGTACCTTGGCTTCGGTGGATTCAAAACCTCTAATGATGTTATCTTGACAGTTTTGCAGGGGGATCTGGACCTCTGCTATCATCAAATAATTGGGTTCATCCTCTGAAGTATGGGTACCCACTATCATTCTCTGCTTAATTGTCTTTTTCATCTGCACTGAAATTACTAGCTAGATATGGATAGGTCATCATATGTCTCCAATGCTTTCCATGATTGTTGTATCACCTTGAAATAGTTCTCACTTTTCAATTTGAAATCGTTGAAACAAGGTTGTAGAATATATCAAATGGTACAATGTCTTCAAACTGCAATATTGGCGCAGATGAAGCTATGGCGCCTATTTCAGTATGTAAATATTTCAACCTCATCCAAGTAGCCAACATTCCACCATAAGAACCACCAAGACCATAAGGAGTGATCACCTCAAAGAGACCCTCCCAATCATCTCCACAATAGAGCTTGAAAACGTTAATGTAGAGGTACAAGACCAAAAGCCCATTGGCAGCAAGCAAGAATCCCATCATAGCCCAGACCTAAATGTTGTAATGAAGGCCTTCCCAACACCTTTCCTGGATTCCAATGTGGTTCTTGCATTAGCATATGTTGCAATTTTCATTCCAAAATAAGCTGATAGAACATAAATAAAAACACCAAGCACGAAGGCTATAGTGTTGAACAATGCATTTGCAAGAGAAGGTTTGCACATCTTTGTCTTATCATAGTTACATTGCTGCTACTGGGTGTTGAAACCCTCCACGGAGCCAAGGAACAAAAACATGAGAAGTGCAAAACATCCAGTGAAAATACCCAGATATTTATGCTCTGTAAACAGAAATGAAGTAGCCCTGAGGGAAATGGCATTCTAAATCTCTACACACTTAGGGATAGCGTTTTTAATATCTCAAGCAAAACCTCGTTACACTCCATAATTGTGGGATGAGGCCTTCTCAGGACCCACCTTAATACGAGACATCAATAGCCATTGAAGCAGTGTGAACCTAATTCCAATAACAGCAGCAATGGGTATCAATATTTGTGATAGTAATTCGCTCAATAGAGCATCACCCATGGTGAAACTTCCTGAAGCCAAAACTATCAGAAAATAAGCCTCCTTCATAAACCACTGGTGAAATAGTTTTATACAATACCATAGCAAACCCAAGGTAAGGCATCCTAGCCATGCAAATCAATATACTACGGAGTTGATGATAAGACAATAACCAAAAAGAGGAAACAGGCCCCGAGAAAACACGTAAGGAACGCAGAGGACTGTCAAAATTTTTCGTAAGGATAGGTGTCACAATTTCTTGAAGCACCTACAGACCACACAAACGAGAAAATCTATCTGTTCTGACTTGGTCAAATTTGATACGCCATCTGTCAACAGTGCCATCTGACCTGGCATTACCAGTCTTGTCTAGATCTTGAGAAATATGAGTCCCAACGCCCAATCTTGATAAAGAAGGAACACCAGACTTTCATTGATGGGTACACGCAAAGGCACTATCACCAATAGCTCAAATAATAGTCCAATAAGAACAGGGATAAAATTTTACAGGGAAGGCTAAGATCCATAAAGACAACATAATGAAGCCTTAGACCACAATCATGGACCACATTAAAACTTGGTTAACAAGATATTTCAAGTTATGTGACTTTAGATAATCAACAACATATCCAATTCCAGCTACAACAACTCAAATATTATAGCGTCCAATGTTGAAGGCCTAAATATCATTGCATTTGAGCCCATGTGTAATAGGAAACTAGGGAATGGAAGTAAACAATGCCCGACCAAGAGAAACAGGTACCACCACTAAGGCTGAGTTGAAGGAAAGTAAAGTGAGCCATGCCCAAAATAACATTAACACAATGTGTAGAACAAACATGTACTCTTCAGACTCTGTTGAGTTGTCCCCCTCAAACTCTTCCACACCTTCCACACTTGATGCAGATTTTTCACGCACTATCCTGTTGTCATTCCCAACTACTGGAAGAGCTAACCTGTTCTGGTTCAGCTCTTGGGCAATAGCACGATGAATATCGTGCAATCTTTCTTGCCTTCCACACTCAATAATCTCAGTGCCTTGTCCATTGTTAAGGGCCCATCCAACTACAGAGCAGAGAACAACCTTTGAGAAACAATCGAACTGATGTGAACAATTTAGAAGTTTTTCTTGAGTGATAACAGCGGCTCCACTTGGGATAGTGTGCTCCTGTAGTACACTAAGAACTCGCAGGTCCAGTGCTTCATCATTTATGATAATAGACATTTGCTTGACAAGCATCCCCTTCAAGCTTCTTGGGCCTTCACCTCGGGCTTAAGCTTGATAATCACTATAGGAGAAAGAAATCTACATTAACTGAAAAATGCTCAGTCAACCTTGAGCTTATATGCATATTCCTACCTACCTAACCTGTCCATTTCAAACTTCTTTCAGCTCAATCAATGTGAAATTTCCAATGTAGCCAATCATTTGTCTTATCTGATATTTGAGGTTTTTTACTGCATCAGAGTTCAGAGCCGTTATGATATTGTGATGACCACTGCCACTGAAATTTCCTCTGATCTTCATAGAAAAATTGAAACACTAGAGAGTAAAACTCTTCCATGTATTTAGCTATAGGATCCCAAAATACATGATCAGCTTGATGATTCTTGTAACTTTCTGGTTATGCAAACTGTTATCACTCAGGTTGCTCCCTGCTTCCTAAAGGGAATACGGCCGAGGTAACCACTGACCAATCTTGTAGTTACAGGTTCTAGCCTACCTGTAACCAAAGAGGGCTCTCTCTTTATGGTTTAGCTTTGTTTGATGAGTGTTTTAGACTAGTTATGATGCACTATTTGTTTGAATTTGGTGGGTTGGTGAATTCTTTTAGAACTGAAGTATAGATTTACATGACAGTTTGTTCCATTGGGCAATGGAATTGAGATATTTGTGCTTTTGAAAGTGGATTTGTGAAGAAAAAGTGTTGCTACAGAGCAAGTTAGGCATGTGTGAAACAATATATCAGATTTGTTGGTGAAAATGGGGATTTTAGTGAGTGAAAGGCAGTTAAGAATCTTTCACTATGCTAATGAAGAAACATGAAAGTAATGCTTAAGAGCGGTTAAGAATTCTTAAACAGTATTCACCATGTTAGGATAAGTTTAGACATGAGCAATTAAGAATTCATATCTATGGCTAATCCAGCAGAAAAAATATTTAGAAATAGAGATTGAGCATAGGGTGTTTGGACCAAATCCTATGCTATTCTTTTTCTCTACTTACTAAGATTATGAAAACATAAAGATATGGAATAAACAAGAAACACGTACACAGTTAAGAGAAACTTATTGATTCAGCAAATGACACAG
>APFE030042916.1:122804-207492 GCA_000404065.3 Pinus taeda | reverse complement strand
GGCTTGTAAGCACAGGAGTTTTTGTCAGGGCTATCTTGATTTCTTCAAAGGCTTGTTTAGCTTCAATTGTCCATTTGACCTTGGCATATTTCTTGAGCATATTGTTCATCAATCTTATCAGCTCAGCCAAGTTTGGAATGAATCTTCTTAGGAAATTAATCTTCCCCAAAAAGGCTTGTAACTCCTTGATGTTTCTTGGATGGGGGACTTGCAAGATAGCCTAAATCCTATCAAGGTCAATTCTTATGCCATCTTTTAAAATTATGTGACCAAGGAACTTGACTTCTTCCAGGCCAAATAGTGACTTCTTTGGGTTTAAAGAAATACCATACTTTCTGCAAATTATGAACACTTGTCTGAGGTGTTTTAGATGCTCCTTGTCTAATTTTGAGAAGGTTGTTATTAGATCATCAAGGTATATGACAAGGAAATCATGGATTTCTTTGGCAAAGGCTATATCCATTGCCCTTTGAAATGTGGCTCCAACATTCTTGATTCCAAAAGGCATTTTGACATATTTGAAAGTTCCCCAAGGTGTGGTGAAGGCAGTTTTATCTTGGTCATCTGGGTGGACTAAGATTTGATTGAATCCTGAGAAGCCATCCAATAATGAAATCCTTGAAGCTCCCACTACCCTTTGTAATATGTGATCCATTTTTGGCAAGGGGTAGTGGTCTTTGAGAGAGACTTTGTTTAAATTTCTCAGATCCACACAAAGTCTTATCTCCCCTGTTTTCTTTCTTGTAGGTACAAGGTTGGAAATCCATTCATAAAACCTTATGGGAGCAATTATCCCAGCTTCATACATTCGTTTTACTTCTTTCTCTATTAGGGGAAGAAGTATTGGATTGACTCTTCTCAGCTTCTGTTTAAAGGGTTTTTTGTTTTCTTTCAGGGGTATTGTGTGATGGATCACTGTAGTATCATAGGACTTAAGGTCCTCATAGCTCCAGCCAAATACATCCTGAAACTCTTTGAACAGTTTGATATATTCTGGCTTCTTATCAGGAGGTAAGGTTCTAGAAAACTTGATCATTTTGGGATTTTCAATGGTCCCAATGTTACACTCCTCTATTTCTGCATTGATGGGATGCATCTTTGGTTTTTTAGAGAGGTCATTTGAATCAAAGATGTCTTCTAAAGGAGCAAGACCTGTAGGTAAGAAATTGTCTTTTAACCAAATTACTTCTGTTTCTTCCTCATTAATTTCATCAAGATCTGTTATCTTTAGTTTCTGCAAAATTGGCAGGGTCAAAGATTGTGGGATGTAATATCCTATCTGTTGTTTCAGCTGATATACTAGTGTCCAGTCATGCTTTTGGTTTTGGTCCTCCCTAATGCTTGTGTCAATGTTTAAGTTTGAGAATTCCTCCTTCATGGTTAAAAAATTGTTTATCTGAGTATCATTCTCAAAAACTTGCCAATTATTTACATTGTCTGGGACAGAGGACCTGTGTTTGATCTCAGCAGTGAATTGTTGGTTAGGCCCAAAAGGAAGATTATAGGTACTTGCAAAGGTTGCCAGACTGTGAACATGCAAGTTGTGGTTCCTAGGTATTTTGGTGAGCTGATATTCTAGGAAGTTGTTGAGTAAGTCTGTCACTGCTGACCTATAAGACCTTAACCTAGGATCATTTGTAACAAAATTACCCTTTATCTGCTGGATAATTAGGTCTGAATCCCCTAATATGGAGACTTTGGTCACTCGTAGATTCCTTATCAGTTTGAGACCTAGTAGGACAGCTTCGTATTCTGCCATGTTATTTGTGCATCTGAAGTTAAGCCTAAAGGCATGACCTAGAGCATGGTCATTTTGAGTATTGTGTATCCATACCCCTGCTCCTGCTCTAAGCTTATTTACTGATCCATCAAATTCGAAATACCACAAGGTTTCTTGGTCAGTATTGGTTTCAATTGATTTACAGACCTGTTCAGTGGGCAAGTCTAGTCTTGGTGATTCTTGTGATATGTCAGCAGAGTCTGTTGTTTTAATTAGATTAGTGACCTTTTGTTCACCAAAAGTGGATTTTTCATTCATATGCTTGGTTTCCTTTGTTTCTAGGAGCTTGAGCTTAGTTTTGGGGCATATATCAGCATTGTATAGTATGAAGCAGTCCATATCTGAATGGATGGAGTAGATTGGGAAATTTTGGGGTTTATCCTGGCTGCTGACCACATATTTCATGAGTGTCTCTCTGTACAGTCTCTTTGGCTGGCCAAACACTGAAATTGTGGCATATGACATGTCTAGTTGCAAAGTTCCTTGGAGTTTGGTGCCCCAAGACCTTGACAGGAGCATACCATATTTGGGTGGAATGTCAGCCACTACTACATCCATTAGAACTGTTTTGGCTGGATATTGGATCAAGGATACACAAAGGTCTTTAATCAAGCCTAAACATCTTACCTGGCTGGAATCAAATGAAAATAGATCTTTGTAGGGTCTGGTGATGTCTAATCCAAGTTTTTCCATTACTGATTTGGGCATTAGGTTATGAGAGGCCCCTGAGTCAAACATGGCATTATGTAATACTTTGTCATGAATGTTTAGGCTTACATAGAATGGAGGAGTTCCTCCATCCCCTGATTTGCCATTGACTTCTGAGCCAAAAATCAGCTCTGGCTGGTCATCCAAAATATTAACTGCATCCCTATTCTCTGGTACTTGCAATGATCTATTAATTTGTTGTCTGAAGACCTCATGTTTAGCCAGTTCAGAAAGAGGAATTGCAATTTTTAGTTTGCCAATTTCTGTCTCAAGATTGAAAGGTTTCTCCATCTGAACCTTTACATTATGAGCAGCAAATTTTTCCTTTTCTGCTGAATTTTGGGTGAGCATGTCCTGATCAGGCATGTTGTTTTGGGATATGTTTGGGTCAGTTCTATTTTCTATAGGCTTGCCCAAAATTTTTGTTGGAAGAAGTGATGTGGGTGTAGGTTTTACTGGGGGCTGTATATCAGATACATCTTCCACTGTAACCTCTTTGTGGGGTTTTCTATCTGAGGATTCTGTTAAGGCAACTTTATCACTATTTTTCTTGGGCAGTTTGGTGTGTGTCTGTTTGGTATTCTTAGGTACATATATGGTTCTACTCCTTAGCTTGTATTGTTTGTGTACTTCATAGACTGTTGTGTCATACCCTTCTCTGAAATCAAATGACTCACCAGATTTTGCTTGGAATTGTTGGCAGTCTTGGGATTGCTGATCATCTTGTGTTAAGAATACCTGTTCTTCACTGTCCATACGCATTAAATTGATGTGGCGATCTTCTATTTGTTCACTAGTGGTTGAGGCCTTTGCATAATTCTCTTGAAATGGGGGTCTGATGTTCTGATCAGGACTAGTTCTCCCAGCATTTGGGTTTTGGTTTTTCCTAAAATTTGGATTCCTAGTAGTGTTGCTTGTTTGTCCTTCCCAAGAGGAGTTTCTTTCCATGGTCTCAACCCTATCTCCTAACCTTTCCATACCTTTCATGATTGCATCTAGATTTTGATCAAAGGTTGAAGGTTCCTCTTTGAAAGTTATTCTCTTTTCATTTTTTGCTTTGGTTCTCTTGGCAATCAGGTTTGCCTCTACACTTACAGCTATATTCTGCATGTCTGCAAGACTTGGAGGTGCTCTTTCTCTTAATTGATATGCCATGTCTGGTTCAAATCCATTAGGAAATTTGATAAAGGCTAGATCAGGAGGAGGTCTCAAGTTTTAACGGATAGCATTATATACATTGTTGAACCTAGCACAGTAGTCTTGAACTGTCTCTTGTGGGCCCCTTTTCAAATTATCATACTCTGTCAGTATGTGAAGGGGGTCTTTCTTCTTTTCCCACCGGTTTAAAAAACTTAGGTATAAGGCATCCAGATTGACTATAGAGTTTTCAGCCAGAGACCTGAACCAATTCCTTACATCCCCTGTCAAACTTTGCACAAAAATTTTCATTCTTACATCTTCATCATCTATCTCATAGTTCTCAAAATAGTCTTGCATCCTCTTAGTGTGTTGCTGGGAAGTGTAAGTGCTAGTTCCATCAAAGTAAGTGATTTTCCCTTGATAGTCTTGGGGCATTGCCCCTGGATTTGCAGGCAGGACTAAAGGAGCATATCTAGCCATATTTGCAGGGATAAAAGGGGCAGCAAGAAGGAGTGGGACAGCTGGGACAATAGGGATAACAGGAGTGAGGTGTGTTGGGGATGGGGGAGTGGGGAAACTACCTTGGGAGGTGGATGCAGAGCTAGGATAAGCTGGGGTAGAGTGAGGATGAACTGATGCTTTGACATGAGTGGGAATATAGCTCTGCTGATTTGGCTCAGTAACTGAATCTGAGAGCTCCCTTAGCTGCTCTTGTTTCTTTAAGCTTTTGGGGATTAAAT
The DNA here is from genome assembly GCA_000404065.3 of Pinus taeda. Taxonomy (NCBI): domain Eukaryota; kingdom Viridiplantae; phylum Streptophyta; class Pinopsida; order Pinales; family Pinaceae; genus Pinus; species Pinus taeda. The sequence continues at coordinate 203,124 of APFE030042916.1, read as the reverse complement.
TGGGGTTTTCAAAGATAGTTGGGGGATTAGGGTTAGGATTGGACCTAGTGTAACGAGATTTCTTCTTTGGAGCCAGCTTCTGAGCTTTCTTTCCTTAGTATCCTATGATAGGACTTTTAAACAGGAAGCTTATTTCCTTTCACTTGGTATTTTGACATAAGATCCCCAGCGGAGTCGCCATTGATGTTATCACTCAGGTTTTTCCCTGCTTCCTAAAGGGAATACAGCCGAGGTAACCACTGACCAATCTTTTAGCTACAGGTCCTAGCCTACCTATAACCAGAGAGGGCTCTCTCTTTGTAGTTTAGCTTTATTGATGAATGTTTTTAGGCTAGTTATGGTGTACTGTTTTGTTTGAAGTTGGTGGGTTCGTGAATTCAGATAGAACTGAGATACAGATTACAGGATAGTTTGTTCCATTGGGCAATGGAGTTGAGGTATTTGTGCTTTTGAAAGTGGATTTATGAAGACAGAGTGTTGCTGCAGAGCAAGTTAGGCATATGTGAAACAATTTATCAGATTTGTTGATGAAATTATGGAATTAGTGAGTGAAAGGCAGTAAAGAATCTTTCACTATGCTAAATGAAGAAACATGAAGGTATTGCTTAAGAGCAGTTAAGAATTCTTAAACAGTATTCACCATGACAGGATAAATTCAGACATGAGCAATTAAGAATTCATATCTATGGCTAATCCAGAAGAAAACATATTTAGAAATAGAGATTGAGCATAGGGTGTTTGAAACAAATCCTAGGCTATTCTTTTTCTCTACTTACTAAGATTATGAGAACATAAGAGTTATGGAATACACAGGAAACACATACAGTTAAGAGAAACTTATTGATTCAGCAAATGACACAGGAATTCTGCAACAAAACAGAGCTTTACATATCCTTCTTCAGACAGCGTTGGAACCAGAAATCTCCATCAGCAATTTGTATTATCAAAAAAGTCTTCAGAATACAACAGAGCTCTTCAGAAAGAATTACAGTACAACCAACCCTCAGTGCGTTATCTGAGAGGATATATATACAAAAATAGGGTACAAAATATCTCAGCAGAGAGTTATTGTGCAATAAATTGCACCACCAACTCTCTTACAAAAAGTAAATGATAACATAAATATAACATTTAATGCTGAGATAGCTGATATTTTTCTGTCAGACATATTTGACTTTATGGCTCTGGAAAGTAGGTTGTAGCTGTGCCTTTAACTTTGCGTTAATTGAGCCTGCTGTCTGGGTGCATTGCTGAGTCATTTGTACGGTTGCTTGCTGTACCTGTATGCTGATCTGTCTGCTGACCTGTAAACTTTGACTTTTCTCAAAAAAAGCAAAAGCAAAGTGGAATTATCTGGGCAAAATCTCTAGCATTGCTTGCCACCAATCAGCTGGGGGTAGCTGATGCCTCCTCATTTTTACTACTGTTTCATCTGCCTCAGTATGTCTGTAAAAGTTTGGAGGGACTTCGAACAGATGATTTATTTCATGTTCAATAAAGAACAGATTTTCCAGCTTGTCATAGAGAGATTGCCCAGAGGGAGGCCCTGCTTCTTCTGTGGAGCTGCTGGATGCTGTGATCTGGTTTTCAACATAATTGTTGATCCTTGTCATATACTGATTATATGACAGCAGCTGTCCTGTGGCAGTCACTAGGCTTGGCAGTCCTTTGTCCTGTAGTATAGCCATTTTTGCTCGAAATTCATCTATTTCTGCCTTCATCTCCTGACATTTCCTCTCCAATGTTTGAGTAAAATTCCTCAAGGTCGATACCTTTTTGGTTGTGAGGATTGTATCTGTTCTGCTGCTTATTTGTAGAGCAGCCAGTTCCTCTCTAGTGCGGTTATTGAGGAAATGAATCATTCTGGTGGCCTGCTCGGGCATTATTCCCAAGGCTGTCCTGGCTCTCTGAATTTCCACATGAGCTATATCTATTAGCTCAACCTGCTCAAAAATTTCGTGAATGGACCTCCATTGGTCCTGTATAGATTCACCAATTTCGGCCCAAATAATCTTCTTTATTTCTGCTAGGGTTTTACCTAGCATCAACTCCTTTTCCAGAGTTTTCACTTTGGCCTCCAAGGCCTTTATTTCTCTTTGTTTTTCTGCCACTCTCATCTTTGATTTGTCATAACTGGCCTCTAGCTTGGCCAATTTTTCCTTGGCAACATTTATTTTAGTGACTTGAGTTTCTAGCTCTTTAACAACCTTCATCAACTCCTCCATGCCCATGCTGGATTCTGCTGCTGCTGTTGCTTCTACTATTGCTCCTGTTGCTGATGTAGCCGTACTAGGTGCTGGAATAGAAGGACGGGCTGCTGCTGCTTGTGTTGGAGGGGCAGGTTCAAGATTTGTTGAAGTTTGAGGGGGCTGGGAGGCTGATTCCCCTTGCTTGTCCTGCAGAGCTTTCCCTAATTCTGCCTCCATTTGTAGTATCCTTTGGTTCATAACCAGAAGCAGCTCCATAGCATTATCCACCTACTTTTCTTGTGCAAGCTCTGTTGTTTCAGGATGAATGGTAGGAGGCAATTTTGCCTGTCTTCTTAGTGCAGCAATATCATCCTCTTTCTTCTTCATAAGGGCTCAAACACCCTTTGGATCCTTTGCGTCATGTCCCAAATCAACTATTATGTCCTCCAGAGTCTTTATTCTATTGTCTTTTGCAGAGGCAGATAGCCTTTCAAAATCAAGCTACCTATGTGTGTTCTTCAAGGCCTCCTTTAGCTGATGGGCCAGTATTGCCCTGTCAGCAAGTGTTGCATACACCATTTCCCCAGTCTGTTTGTGCAGCTCAATCTGATCCATGGGGTGTATCTCTTTAGAAAATACCTCAAGGTTTGTCCTGTAGTAATCTGGTGTGGTCTTTCTATGTGGGAATTTAGGCTTCAGATGGGTGAAAATCATCTTTTCTTCCTTCAGATCATAGGCAACCATCAATCTTTGCTTTTTGGCTGGGGTTGTATTCAGGAATTGCTCATAGAGCTGCACCCTTATCAACTCATTTTGTGCCTTGATCTCTTTGAAGCCTTCTTTAACTGTAGCTGGTTTCTTGCCCTCTTGTCTTGAGGAGGACGCCTCTGTGGTATGCTGCTGGGCCTGTTCTAGCTGAAATGAGCTAGTGGCAGTCTGTTGGCTCGTTTGCCTTTCTTTGTTGTAGCTTTCTGCCAGTTCTTCACTTATGTCTCCTTCTTCTGTCTCAGGGTCTATCCTCAGCCTCTTGGCCTCTGGTGGCTATGACGACCCTGGTGGAGGTGTGACCTCCTCTTTGTCTCTCTTTTTCCCTCTCTCATCATTGAGAGGAGTCTGCAAAACTGGGTTTTGAGTTTGTTCAGTTTGTTGTGGAGGGGGCTACTCTGATTGCTGATCCTTTGATGTGCTAGGCTGCCCTGTCTCTACCTCTTGCTGTTCATCCATCTTCTCTTTTCCCTTTGCTGTAGTTGTTGTTGCTGGAGCTTGCTAGGTGTCCTATGCAGCTGGAGCAGTAGAAGTGCCTTCACCTGCTTGGACTGGTTGCTTGAACAAGACCTGTTGACAAGAGTCTAAGTCAAGGGTTTTTCCCAAGTCCTTTATAGTCTGCTCCATTATTTCTTCCTGAGTCAATTCCTCTACTATTGATTCAGGCACCCATTCATCTTTATTAGCAAAGTGTTGTATTTGTGGGATTGGGCAATGCTTATAGGCTAGCAGCCTATATTTGACCCTCCTGGCACTGATGAAACCTTCAGGGTCATAAGGGACCCACCAGAAGCTTCTTTTGAGTTTGAGCAGTTGTCCTAGTATTTGATCAGCTTCTTGCCAACCATCTTTTTTTTTCATGACAAATGGGCCTAGGTGGTCCCTGAACTTTAGGTTGGATTTCTTCTTGGCACTGTGAAAGTGTGTCAGATTAGAGTTTATAAGATGTCTGTAGTACTCCAGGGAAAATAGCCTCATAGGGACATATTTTGGGAGCCTATAGGGACAGAGCTCACAACCATAAATTCTGATGACAGTGTGATTTTGGTACAAGTACCAATCACCAATTTTGTAACTCTTGGATAGTTGCAAGATTATCTGCATATCCTTGGACAATCTGATAGGAGGGGTCCTCTTTAAGAGGCATGTGACTGGATACACAAACTGATCAATGAATTCACAGTATGAGTAGGGGGAATTCTGGATGTGGTGGAAGACTGAAGACTAGAAGATCACAGACCTCCTCTCACCCTGTGAGTCTAGCTTCTTGATTGAGCACTGGAAGCAATCTGTTTGGTAGTAAAAGAATAGGTGATAGATGTATGAGGAATATTTGAATATTACCTCCCTCTTCAGTCTTGTCAATTGATCATGTATCTTATTGGAAATGTATTTGGCATAATTGTACTTCATAGCAGGGGGCTTCACAAGGCTGGATGCAGAGAGCATGACTAGCATAGTTAGATCAACATGTTTACTTGCAGTGAACCCCAGCACAGAGGTCAGCATATCTACCAGCAGCTTTCCAACCTCATTGAAATCTGCATAAGAAAAAGGAGGTGGCCCAGAGGCTGGCAGTATACCTTCATGAATTTCTTGGCTATGGCAGCAATGTCTGTGCTAGAGAGCTTGGAGCCCTCATCTAGCAAGTAGTTCATGGAGAAGGGATATAGCAGCTGGGTCTGCTTGTAGTTCAGCATCTGGTTAATGGAATATGGAGTTATATGAAAGAGGATGCTCCCAGATGGAGACTTCTCACAGCTCTGAGTTTCTGGTCATAGTTTTTTTCACAGAGGTGGATGACTTCAGGGAAAATGTTCACAGAAGGCAGGAAGTAGGTGGGTATATTGGATTCCCAGATGCCATACAGGTCACTGTTGTCCAAGTGACTGTTTCTTAGCTGGAAATATGTCTAGAAGTGGCTTCTCTCTGCCACAAAGTCTGTAATGAGGGCATCACTGTCCACTAGTGGCATAGCTTCTAGTTCTCTGTTAGGTGGATTTATAGGAATGACATCCAGAGCAGCTGGAGTGGCCATTGTTTGGTTTTTAGCTGGATGCTTACTATATTTCAAGCTTGATGTGAATGCTGAGGAATGCTTACTGATGTTTGTTTGCAGTGACCAGTTTGGCAGTGCAAGGAGGCCATTACAGGCTTAATGACTCTGTGGGGCACTCTGTTTTGAAGAACCAGAGTTTGTTTGAGCTAATTAGCTGGTTACTTGCAGAGAATTCCTTTAGCAGGGGTGAGGGAAATGTTAATTTAGTTTTCTAGCCAGTAGCTCGGCTTCCTTAATTGCTTTTTGTGAAAAATGGTGAATTTTATAGAGGGGCACGGGTTTCTTTGAGATTTTTGTCGCGCAGGGGTTTCAGTGGCTTTTTAAGTAGATTTCAGTGGTGAATTTAACAATGTGGGTCTTTTGACTGAGTTCTTTATGCAAGAAAGTAGGATTGGAAAGGAGAACAGTGGGTAAAAGAGGATGCCTACGGAAAATACCTAGTTTTAATGGCGTAGGAGGCGTTTGCACCGGTCGAATTGTAGGAATTCCAAGTACTTGGGTTGATGATGGAGGCAATAGCAACTTTGGCGAGTAACTTTTGATTTTTGACCATTGTAGGTTGAATTTCGCATGCAGAGGAGCTCCAGAAATCGTAAAAAACAATGTGAAATAACAGTTAATTCATGCCTTTTTATGCATTTTTGGCATATTGGCGCCTTTTTGTGATGACATCATGCTGATGTCATCATGGGCCCGGGTAGGGATAGGTGACGTGGCAGCTGATGTGGGTGCCTTGGTGGCAGTGACATGGTGGCAGGGTGGACAGGGTGACACGGTGGCCGGGTGCGACGTGGAGGCTTGCTGGCGGCAAGGAGGGGTGACGTCATGCTGACGAGGGTGTGACGTCAGCGCGAGGGGGAAGGCGGTAAGTGGTCTCCCTGGAGGGGCCTTGGGCGGTAAGTGGTTTGGAGGGGGGGGCAGCAAACACCGCGGGCGCCTGACGCATGGCGGGGGCACGACAACAATACCGCCCATCCGCCCGGACGCAAAAGGTCGGGCGGGTTGCATACAGAATTGACCGCCCACCATTGGATGGGCGGGGCGGCAGATCGTGCGGTGGGCGGCAATTGCGAGGTGACGACGTGTTAACAGCAGGGGACCCGCCCGATAATTTAATAGTTTAAAAATAAATGGTGCGAGGGGTGGGTTACGAACATTAGGTTTTGGGTTTTTTTCATTTATTAATGTTTTAATAATAAAAGAAACATTACAAACACAATTTAGAGAGCTGAAAGGGGTAAAGGGTTCTAGCAAGGGCGGGGATTTTGATTTTTTGACTTTTAACCATAGTTTTTTGCCAAACCCCATAGTTTTAGGATGATTGAGGGTTAATACTAACCCTTGATGGGTTAATATTTCCCAAGGAAGGGATATATAGCTATAGTGCTAGGGGGAGGGTATTTATAGATATTTTTTGGGAGATTTTCATAGATTCTAAATAGAATTAGGGAAAAAAGGGGGGAGTTAGGGAGCTACATAATATATTAGTGGTTAACATGATTTTGTGAGGTGAATGAAGGGGTAAAGCTAAGTTCTGATAGGTAAAACTTAACTTTAGGATTTTGAGGATAAATGAAATGATAAGAAAGATGTTTTACACAAAAAATGTGGCTTCCTTTCATGTTTGCACTTCATGGCTTGACCAAGTAGTTTGTGATGCAATGAAGTGGAACTGGACACCTGAGCAGATCTCAAGGTCCTTGGGGGTGTTAGTAAAATGAAGTTTTGGGGAAAAATAGGGGAAATTAGACATGCTTCCAATGCTTGTCCTCCACTCTTTGCTTTTGATGCCAATACCCTGAGTGGCATGAGTTTTTGCACTTAGTAAGCCAATTGGTGATGGCTCTCCATTTCTGCAACCTTACACTACTTACCCATCCTAGTAATCCTAACATTTTTTCTTCATTAAAGTGGGTGCACTTGAATTAGAAGACCCTGATTTTCCTCTTTTTCTTTTGACTTCCCTCCTATCTAAAAACTACCCTTATTTCTTCCAAGGCCCTAGATTAAGCAGTTGGGCACCTTTATTTCTCTACCTAGCTAGTCATCTGCCAAGCTTGAGCTGTTTGGTCAGGGAACATCTCTATTCTGCAGCAAGCAATTTACCATGGCATTGTCCAGTTTAGATTGTTGGGCATCCATCAAGTGTGATTAGCAGCAGTATTTACAGAACATGATACTGCCAAATAAGCTAGTAGTGGCATTTTGACTGGCCACTTTCCTGGTCTTTAGTTTGGGGTTCATTTTCACTTTTCTCTTGACCACTTGATTTTCTTGCCTTTTGATTATTCTTTTAAGGCATACCCTCTTTTAATTTTTTAATTTTTGTAGCATGTATACAAAATATGGAACCGTTGCAGGCTGCAATGATGAACATATTTAGCCCTTCCACTGTCAATCATGAAAGATGAAACCTACTGGTATAGGAACCTAACAAGATCTATGATATCCTCAGGGATTTCCATGGTGAACCTTGTGGAGGAAATTTTTCCGACTGTTGAACTGGGTATAACGTATTGCATATAAACTATTTTTGGCCTATGATATTTAAAGACACCAAGAAATACATTTAGAGTTGTGATACTTGTGAAAGGACGGGTCATCCCATTTAGGGCAAGGAAATGCCTATCTAGCCATAGGCCGTATTAGAATCATTCTAGAAATGGGCAGTGGACTTTCTAGGTCCCATTAGTCCACCTTCCAACCAAAAATGATACACCCTACTCTGCACAGACTATGTCGAAAATTGGGTGTAAGCAGTTGATTTCACAAGAGCCACATAAGAGGTACTCATCAATTTTCTATTTCAGTCATTTTTTTGATATGGCTTTGCTCACAAACTTGTAACTCACAATGGATCACAATTTACAACCCATAAAATCCCTACCACTTTACAAAGGTATCATATCAAGCATAGAATCACTTCCCCATAACATCCATAAGAAAATAATCAAGTGGAAAGCATAAATGAAGTCTTTGAAGGGATCCTAACCAAGACAATATCTAGAAATCACCAAGACTGGGCCTCTAAATGCTTTGAAGCCTTAGGGCTTATCGAATGAATTGGTGCAATACTACTGAATTTTCACCTTATCAATTTATCTTTGGTAAGAACCCTACTTTTTCCAATCAAATTTGATGTTAAGACTCTTAGGACTATTGAGGAAGTTGGTATGGACCTTTCAAAAGTACATAAATATTTCTTGTAATAGCTCCATAAAATGGATATAATGCACCTTACCACTCTCCAACATAAACCAATAGTCCAACAACAAATACTTAAGTGTCATTATCATTCGATTAAAAATAAAACCATTCAGAAAACAAATTGGACGTTGTTATACGATTCCAGAATCGAGGACTTTCCAGGTGAACTTCAAATGATATGGTTGGGTCCTTACAAAGTCAATAAAGATTATGATAATGGGATAGTATGCCTTACTATGTTTGATGAATCTAGCATTTCTTTCCTTGTTAATAGTCATCGACTATGTTTATAACACCAACCACTTACAAGAGAGTCATTTCTTCATGAAGTTGATAATGGTGCAAACTTGCAAGTTGTAGCCAATCGGGGGACTACCCCCACGACCATGATAGGTGAAATTTTTCTTAAAACCCTTTATTTCTATGTACATAATGTAAATTCTTTTTATTTTCTTATTAGTGTATATTTTATTTATTTTTGGAAAACATTGCTAACATTTTTGTTGTGTCTAAGTCGTAATGTTATTTTTCACAATTTTTTGTTTCCTTAGTAACAACATTGCTATCACAGTTGTTTTTTTCTTAGTCACAACATTGTTATCACAGATGTTGTTTCCTTAATCATAAATCCATTATCACAGTTGTTTTCTCCGTATTCACAACACTTTTATCATAGTTGTTGTTTCCTTAGTCACAACATTGTTATCAAAACTGTTGTTTGCTTAGTCACAACATTGTTATCGCAATTCTTGCTTCCTTAGTCACAACATTGTTATCACTATTGTTGTTTCCTTAACCACAACTATCATTTTCTTAGACATGATTATTGTTTTCCTAGATCTGGTGATTGTTGATGATTTCTTTTCCAATATCTTTGTTTTACTTGAATAAGGAACACTTTAAGCCCTTTTTCAATATCATGGTTGGATAATTGGTTTGTTTAATATTTATCACATGAGAATTTAATTTTAAAAGAATAATTTTTTTTAAGGATGATCTTATTATATGGATGTTTGAATCTCCTAAAATCCTTAATTCCCTAATTTTGTAATAAATTTATAAAATTACTCATTATACATTTCTTTTATCACCACTTAAGGAGCCATCTCCCACACCAATTTTTTTGAAGAAATTAATTTTTGGGAACAGGATTAGCTAGCTAAAAAGTAGATATTATAATACTTTTTACACCATCCATAGCTGTTAAGGAGTTGATGTGATGCCCCATCTATTAAAGTAATATTTTATGATTACTTTAAATATAAATATAAAAAGTCGACGAAGAATAGGAGGCCTTATCACAAGTTCGCGTACCATGATCATAGGGCCCAGTGAAGTGAAATTACCACTTATGATCACCAAGCCATGGCAATGGCCTTTGGTCTTAAAGTTATAGGACAAGGGGTCTCCTCACAATCCAACATGTTCACTTTATTGGTTCCCATGAATGGAATTGTTTGTAACTAAATAGAATGCCAAAACAATGACCTTCTATAGATATTTAATAAAATACAAATAAACTAGCTATAATTTATTTCTAATAGATGGGATACTAACATCTCAAAGGGTTAAAATGAAACCTTTTCGAGGAAATGGATGCCTACTTGTAGTAGTGGACATGGTTATGGTATTAAATCCTATCTAAATATTTTAATATAGTTAGCTACCTTGACTCCCTAAAATCAATAATCAACAAGGGAAAACTGTTATATTTGTTAAAACGTGTTATGGAGTACTATGTAAATACCCCTATAAAATGATGATGTTGATTGCCAATGAGAACTAATAATAATTCTAAAAATTAGGGATAAAGACTACAAGACATTTAGAAACCAGACATTTTTATCAACCTTCTATATTAACTCCTATTTTTTCTCTCTCGGTGATACTCCTTAATTGAACATAGTTTCAAACCATCCATTATTTCTAAATCTCATCATGCCTTTATTCCTTTGGAAATTAGTATTTTTTTTACAGTTTCCCTCCCATGCTTAATCAATAGGGCTTTATCATCTAATTATGAAAAAATATTATTAACTCATCAAAATTAATTGATGGTCATGAATGACCCTCAAAATCTATTGGGGGTGAGAATGTGTCATTGCATGTTATGCTTCTTGATTTCCTAAGAAGGTGTTGTTGCATGTTATGTCTGTTTATATTCCATATTTTGTGTAGTATTTATATCTTTGAGATCCATTGTTTCCATTTGAAAATTGTTCCTTGTTGCACAAATAATATGGGAGGTCATTTAGTATGCCATGAACCAACTCAATTGCAAGCCACAAAGGAAGAACTTGGTATCTTGAATCAACTAGGATGGCTAGATTATTTTGTACAATTGCAAGGATTTGATCATGAAGTCACACTTGAATTCATGTAGAATCTGAATTCCGGAGTAATAATGGTAACAATTTTCTAGATAGAGGTAAGAGAAGAAATAATAACAGAGGTAACATACCTCTTTTTAGAAGAAGAGAAGTGGTATGAAGTGCATACCTCACTACATAATTCGACCCTATTATTTTCAAACCTTGGAGAGGAATTAGTAAAGAAAAGGAAAGGGTATAACCCCAATTTTCTTATATGGAAAGAGTTAAAAGGCATTATTCAACAATGCATCTTTCGTGATGGAATGTATGAATTAGTGTGAGGCCATCATCTTATGTTAATGGTGTTTTTGAGGAAAAAAGGTAGTTCTGAACCTTCCTTATTTTTTTATTCACTGTCGATTAATAATGTTTAAAGATAAAGTTTCAGCTGTTAGACACGTGGGATCATTAAGTTACTAGTTGGGAGGAGTTTGAATCAAATTCAAAAAAGTTGGGATTGATTTTTAGGAAGCCTTAGGGGTCAGAAGGAAATTCACTTAGGAGGTGAAGCAATTGCTGCAATGTCTCGAAATATCTCAACTAATAATAAGAAGGTAGGGAAAGAGAGTGGGACCAAGCAAAATGAAACCTCAATGACATGAGATGCTTCAAAAGAAGTCATTCAACTTAAAAATACAACTCCTTAGAAACTTACCTGAACAGAGAGGTGAGCGGCATCCTTTTTGGCCTTCTTTCTCGAAAGAGAAGAAATTCAATCAAATAAGTTAAAATTCAATAGGCACAAAGTCCCTCGAATCCCCCTGCTGAGTTGTCGGCGAAATAAAATTTAATTCAAAAAATTTATGATGTGGAAGGGACACAATAGAAAACCACTGAAGAAAACCTAGCTAAATATTCATTAGTCCTAAAACAAACAAATTTAAGCCATGAAGAACACGAAATAGAGGTGGTCCAGGCATTAGAAGTATTGGAAAATCTATTGGAAATAATATATTTAGGGTAGCCAACATCCATTACAATGGAATAGCCTGCAACTCATTTAAGAAGCCTTGCTAATTGCAATTAGAATGCCTCACGTGATTCTCCAGCTTTCACTCCTATTAGATCCCCAGATACCATTATTCTGGAGCCTTTTGATGATTCTTAAGTTATTTCTACTCAAGGAAATTTCTAGGATTTTGTTGCCACTCTATTAGAACCCTCTTCTTCGGAAGACATTGCTCCACATTTTTCTCTTGAAGACCTAATTGATGAGAGTCTATAACTTAAAGCTAATCCTCCAAGTGAACCTCAGATTGACCCTATTGTTAATGATTTCTCAGAACTTGTGACTAATAGAGTGTCAATGGGAGTTGGTAACTCACACATTGACCCTCTAATAGTTGATTCTGCGCAAATGACTACTATTAAAGATTATTAAGTAACAAAGTTTTCATCCCCTCCTCTTGCTTCAATATTTCTAAACAAAGAAGTTTCTCAAAGAATTAGAGTTACCACAGTCATGAAGGACAAAGTAAAATATAAACTTCTCATGGAAGTTATTATACTAAGGAGAAAAAATGATAGATTACAAGGAAGGTGCAAAATTTGAGAAAATGGTTGCAGATTGACAAGAAGTTTCATGAGGATCATCAAAAGAAAGCTGTAGAAATACTTGGTGATAGGAAGAAGGAAGCCCTAAATGTTGAAATTCAAACTAATTTTGTACCAGTCTCCATTGAAGTAGGTCATTAGGAGAATTCTAACGTCTAAAATGGGCCTCTTAAGAAAAATGTACAACCAAAATAAACTTTATAAGAACCAATAGAATTCAAGATGATAATTTCAACCATGGGGAATGATTCACCATTTGCAAAGTAAAAAAGTAGAAATAATAAAAATAATAAAATAATAAAACTACTTTTTCAATCTGTATTTTCAACTTATCTCCGTAAGGCTTTACTCAAATTTCGAGCAGGAGTACTTGTTGGATGCAAAATTTAATTCCTCATCCAAGGAGAACCCATGTTGCATACTCTCAATTTACCCTTCTATAAAAAAAATGAGAAATACATGAAAAAAAATGTGAATGCAATCACATTTTTCATGTATTTCTCATTTTTCATGTAGTAGGGTTCATCTAAAGTATGAAACATGGGTACTACATGTTTGAGGAATCTAATTTTGCATCTAATGAGTGTTTCTGCTTGAAGGTTGAGTAAACCCATAGGGAGATAAGTTGAAAATACGAGTTGAAAAATAGTTTTTTCCTTTTTCCTTCTAAAATTTGATGATGTAATCAAATCTTATTTTATTATTTCCGCTATTATCTTATAATTTCCTTAGGAGTCCCATTTTAGACCTCAAAACTACGCTAATGTGTTCATACTATTTTTTTCCTTGTTCTTACTAATTTTGCATCTGCATTAATTGACGAAGAGGTTAAGATTGATGCTCCACCTATTTTTACTAAAGCTAATACTCAAACTAGTCATGTACTTGTGTTTATTAAGAAAATAAAACAAACAAAATTTGTACCCCCTTATACCCTATTTATTGTAGATGGTACAATAAAGGTGTTGAATAAAAACATGGCAGAAGATAAAGAGACCATATCTGGATATTGAAGGGAAGTAGTGCCTCGAAAGGAATATCAGAAATTGCTCCAACAATTCCAGACACTAAAAATTATAGAAGGTGAAACACATGAAATGTTAAGAGCTTCCAGAAAGAAAATTCAAGCCTTGAAGTAGTGTCTTTGTAAGGTCACATAACATAGGGATGCACTTTGTTCCATTTATGCAGATGCCTTGGCATGTAGATCTCCAACAGAAAATTATGCTTTATTTCTACTTGAACAATATTTGATACTAAACACCAAGGCTCTACAATGTGGCCAACCATATGAATTCAACAATGTGTTGAATTTTATCACCACTTTCCATAAGAAAGAAGAGAAAATAAGATATCTCTTGTGAGAACACTACATGCACAAATTTATTTTGGAAGAACATGAAAATGGAAACATAGTTCCATTAATCATATATGTCTAATTCTAGGATTTTACATATTTTGCACTAAATCAGGTAAAATGGGAAAAATCCTACAAGACATTTTAGGGAAGAGAGCATAATATTGATCTTTGGGTTAGAGTGAGACAAAAAATCCCTTTTCTACATTTCTCTGTCGTAATGCCTTTATAAACAAGTGTGATGCTTCTCCCTCACTTGGGAAATATCATAATGAGGTATTATAATTGGGGTGGGAACAAATGGAAGACATAAGAGATGAGACTGTCTGCGGATCCAAGATGAGATGAGAAGTGTCATCTAGAGAAAGAAAAATAGTGAACCTTTTGGCTTATATAACTTCTAGCAAGCTATGTCTAGAGTGCAAGATTATGTTAATATTGTGATGGAATATGGGATAAAATGGATGGGAAGAAGGTACATATGCATTATGATTTATTTTCCTCTATATTACTACATGTATGCATATGAATTGTCAGAGGCATGTAAGTATGTGGGTTTCCAGAAAATCAAAACGAGGAGTGGATTCAATATCAAAGGAGAAGAAACCTATGTAGCCTACTCCTTAACTGCCTTACATGTTAATTATTTATTTGCATGAGGGCATGAAAAAAGCTTAGTTTGGGGTTGATGTTGGGCCTCACATTTGTCATGATTCCTTTATCCTATTTTTTTCATTTTAATATATTCTTTTTTGTAAGCTTGGCAAGACCTTTGTATTCATTTTATTTGAAAATAGGCAAGTTACAACAAGAATCAAAATGGTTAGGTGGCCTCATCCTTCCAAGAGGGAAACCGGATCTATTGGCACCTAATTGCATGATAATATATCTAAAAGAAAAATATTATAAGCCTTTTAGGCGATATTAGATATATTTGAGTATCCTTATACTTCTTATACTCTAAATAACTAAAAAAAATATTGTAAATTTTGTAACTGCTGCATATAATAAAGGAAAAAATAGATATTAACCACCATACTACTAATCATCAAATGATTCCATGGGATAAGTATCCTTCGCATTAGAGCATGGAAGCTCATTTTGGGGAATATAAGGAGTATTTTTCTTGATGCAGCTAAGTTGACATTCTGCATTTGAAGCTGAAACTGAATATGTTGTAGACCATTGTTGAAATATAGGAGCCCTTGAGTGGTCGAGGGACAGCCAGAATGGATGTGCTCCAACGCTTTAGGTAGAAGGTTCTTCATAATCCAATACAAATGGCTAATTTTCTTGTACTGAGTAGATTGACCACGAGAGTGACCAGGGTCAGGCAGTGGGGTTTTCCACTCTCCCAGGTCAATTTTCGTTGCACCAACTCACTAATTGAGTTCTACTTCCCACCCTGCTATAAGATGGTAAAGCTGAGGAGAGCCACCCTCGTGATAAGAAATGGTAGAATTTTTATGATGTGAGAAGCTAATTTTCAACCTCGAGATTTACCAGTATGAGAATTGGCTTGACCGCCCTCATGAGTTTCCTTTCGTTTCTTAACATGGTCGTGGGAATCCTGGGTGTGATTGCCCTTACATGAGGCAACACGGGCAATGGCACAAAAATGACTAAAAATTCTAGTATTAACTATCTGAGACCTCAATAGTTAAGCTACGATGAGCCTACACATGTGTTATTTTTTCTTCCCAGGACTGCACTGGACTGAAGAACTTGTAAAATTATCAATTCATGAGGGCCAAAAACTATAAATATACCACATGCTTAACCTGTTGTAGGAAGTGAACTGAGAATGAAGCTAGTCCTAGAGCCCTAAATGATATTCCCAACCTTACCATGATCAGTTAAGGGTGAAGGTTTGAGATGAGCAATAGACATTCCAGAACCATATAATCACAAGTCCATAATAGCAGGGAGTTAGAAAATACTAGAGCCATTGAACCATGGACAACAATAGAAAGAAAACCATGAATCACATAGTTGACCTGCCCAGATAGTGCCCATGTGAGAAAGAAAAATACGATAGTAAAAAGAGACAAGAGTACGGAAGATAAAGAAATACTCATAAAAATTCTCAATTTCTATGCAAAAATCCTGGTGGTGCTTCCACCAAACCTTGAACTTTATAAAATAGTCATTCCTCTAATAAACATGTAGTAATTTGTAGCTAGCCACGGGAGTAGGGTAAAAAATACTGAGACAAATAACATACCCAAGAAGAGAGACCAGAGAATAATAAAAGTTGACCAACACTCGGTGGAGGGCAATGACGAGTGCCACCTGAGAGCTGCAACTTGTCTTAGATGAAGCTGAAATTGAATTACCTTTGCAGAGAGAAGACTTACTTACCTCAATAGCAAAAAAGCTAGAGAATCTCGACACTATAATCTCCCTACCACCTTCCTCATTGACATTAAATGGTTTCATGCGTGAGGCCACTTCTCCACGTGCCTTTTGTATGTGGAGGGTGGTATATTTTCACCTTTCAACCTTCATCATTACAAACTAGCATTTGTGGGTCCTAATCCTTCTAGCTCGCACCCCGATTGAGGATTTTTTTTCATTTTAATATTGTTTTCTTGTCTTTTTCCTATATTTATGATACCTTAACCTATATAACATAGGTTTTAGAAGGAATTAATTTAATTTTACTATCTTTCCTTTCTGATGAGCTATTTCGATTGCAAAAGTGTTATTTTCTCATGATTGAATACTTATTGTGAACAAGAGTTTTGCAACAAGTGGAACTCGACGTCATTTCCTTGTTTGTTCATGATAAAATTAGGATAGTGTAATGTTGTCTTATATAACTATAGAAGAAAGGCAAGCCTGATTCTTGTCTGAGTAAATATGTTAGGGAAAATTGCTTTTTTCTCAACTAGGTGATATTAGGACTCTCTTGCAACTAAAAATGAGCAACCTGAGAATTTGAAGATTCTCAAGATTGCTCTTTGTTAAATGACTTACTATTTTTATCTTTTATGAATTTGGTATAAATATGGGGGCTTTTGTCCCAGAAGAGATTTATGTTATGTAATATTTTTATACATTTGATAAACTAGCTGAAGCATTGTAATTTTTCTTTCGTAATAAAATGAAATTTTCTACTATATAGAGTTAATTTACTGTTTTGATTTTTCCTATAAAGAAATATGACTCCGGTAGTTTGGTCTCACTCCTCAATGAGGCTTTATCTTCCTTTGTACCACTAACTTTGCATTTTATCTCTTTATGTTAATCATTTATCTGTTAGATTAATTACAAATCATGTGCTTTATTTTGATTAGAGATAATATTTGTAGCCATGATATTGGTTTGGAGAGATTGCTCTTTAGATAGGTTGACTTATAATTGTTTCTCCCTGAAGGTTATCTCTATATCACTGATGCTTCTACACTAGTTCAACTTGTTTCATGTTATTTTTTCTTCTTATTTCATAGAGTATAGTTTTGCAATTTTTTTCTTTTAATTACGTGATTTTCATTCCTTAGGTAGAAGCTTAACAACATATATATTTCCTTATTGTTTCTTGTGAAGAGAAATTACAACTTAATATTTCTGAATGGTTTCTAGTTGGTATATTTTATCGGAGAGATAGATCTTTTGAATGTGTGTTTCTAGTTAGGAATTGATTCTTTTGTTACAATTTTCTTGTTTTTATAGAATTAATCTTTGTTAGTTTCAACATTATCTCTTTCATATACTTTGTAGACAACCTTGAAATAACCAGATGAGACATCAGGCTGAAAATTTAATATGTGGTAGTTAGTTTCTTCTTTAGAACAAATAATTTTCCCAACATAAGAGTTGATCGACCTCATGTAATTTCAATCAATCAACATCATGGGCTAGAAAACATCATGCAAAAGGAAAGTCATGCATGCACAAAAAGGCCCAACAGTGACAACTACTAGTAGGAAAAAGAGAAAGAAGGTAACGTGCCACTCACTAAAACTGAACAATGGATAAAAAAAACTTGTAAAATCTAATAATAATATAAATTCCAACTACCATGAAAAGAAGAAAGAAAAATAACACTGAGAGAGTGAAAAATGTTAAAAGCAACAGAGAAAGAAACAAAAAGTGTCACATGAGAAAATTACCTAGAAAGCACTACAAACAAAATACAAAGCTCCTTGATCTTGTGGGGAAGGCTAGATCTCTAATGTAGCATGTGAAAATGAGCTATGCAAGCATATATTATATAGATATAGCTCCCATGGGGTTAGTTTAGGGTCTATGGTGTACATGCTTGAAATCAAAGAGAAAGCTACACTTGTCCTTAGATCAAAAATAAAAAATGTGTGCCACTTGTCCATAGGTGATTGTGAACTCCCTATTTTCTAAGGATTGTTATAGCTCCAAATATCACCCTTGGTATTTGTGATGCTTTATTTATGGCCTAGGGAAACCCCTCCTTCCAGACTTGGTCCAAATATTTTAAAAATAGTGTTTTACTCTCTATACGCTACCTTTCCTTGTGATAAAAGTGTCTACATGCGGGTTAGTCTATACCCAACCCATGTATATGTGTTAAAACACTTGAAAAAAATTAAATTTCCTTATTATGGGTGGAGTTCATGGATTTTACCTGTGGATTACCTCCTAGTTCCTGTGGCCCAACTGTTCCCAACTATTTCCCAACTAAAAGCCTAATTTGGGAGAAGTATAAAAAGACTTCCATGGGAAGGCCTTAAGGAGGAGAGAAGATATAGAATTACTATACTCAGATTATCCCTTGATCAAGTCTGAAGTATCCCTATGCTTCAAGCACTTCCCCAAGTTCAGGAAACCCTTGTTTCCTTGAGTGTTGATATTATCCCACTTGATTGAGATATCATGGTATTGGTTAGGAAGGAGGTTGTTGAAGACTGGGACTGGACGGACCTAGAGGAAGGTTCTGCTTGGAGCCAGAAGAAGGAGACTCACATGAACTCTTTCCATGTTTGTTATAGTTCTCTACAATAAAAAGAAACATTGTCTTATTCCTAAGATTGACCTTGTTTATGCATCAGATGTTGTTGTAATTCATTTATGAATGATTATTTTGATGTATAACTAGCCATTTGCTTACATGATATAAAGTCGATTTCATTAAAATGCTTTATCTATATGTTGCTATGTATGCTTGAATTGGTTGATTTGCAGATTCGAAGATCATTACAAGTTGCAGAGGGTTTGAACCCTTCTTGGACTACCCAAATTAAGGACATCTCGGTATGTTCATCATTGCATAGTTTGTTTATTTAAGCATGTTTCCTGAATTGTGTGTTTGTTTCTTGCTCTAGATTACTCTTGCTCTATTGGGGTTCTGACCCAAAGACCTAGGGAACTTATTCTCGTAACAGAATTTGTGACTCCACTGGGGATAACAATCTTGTTGTTCCTAGTTTGGGTTGTTCAGTGTCAATCAGGGCTCAGTTCTTGGTTTGCTTGCGGTGTCAGTATTGCCTACTCTTGTAGGAACTTCGACCTCAAGTTTGATCTTTTTGATCAAGCCTTGTTTTTTGTTTTTTTTCAAAACTTAGGATACACATCTCTTTATGTTTATAGAAGTTCACACACACTTGTTTTTGTGAACTAAAACTACGTATACGCAATTTTCTTTTGTCAGAAGCATGTGTACATGCACCTGTGTTGGAACACATTTGTGTATACCATTTTTTGCATTATTTTTTCAAATATTTCTACCTAGAGAGATTTGTTTTTTGGTTTATTTGTTTTCTGAGTGGTACGTTTCTGTCTTCAGAATTTAATTATTCAGTGAGCTTAATGTTTCGAATTCTCCCTTGCTTTGAAAAGCTTTTGGCCTAGGTTTGCTTTTGAGTGAGTTTTATGATTTGTGTTTGAACACACAAGGCTTCTTATAGAGGTTTTTTATTGTTTTGGTCTTCCAGAACAATATTGTTTTCAATCTTTGTGTCAAACTTGATTATTGGTCTACTTGCTTTGCTTTCCATCATTTCGTGGCCATACACCTTTTGTTTCTTTTCAAAAGTCTCTTTTTGATGAATTTGAAAGTGTTTCTTTCCTAACTTCTTAGTCAATTTCTCAATGTTCTTTTGCTACTTTTGGATCATTCAATACAATTTGAAACCCCTTTTTGTTCAAGTTTTCATTCATGTTGAATTGGTAATTTACAAAGTTTCCTTGTGCTTTGGTTTTGGTCTTTGAGTCTTTGGTGGCATTTTGAGTGCTTTTGGAAAGTTGTTTTTATTGCTTGAAAAAGAAAAGTTCTTAAAAAACATTGTTTTTGCTTTCTTTTCCCAAGTTTGTTTTTGGTTTCTTTTGGTTTTTTGAGAGTGGTTTGTGATCAATTTGATTAGTCCTTCTTGTTTCGAGAAGATTTTTTATTCAAAATTCATATCCTTTTCAAACGCTTAAGTGGCTTATAAACAATTTCTTTCATTTCTTTTTAGAGTAATCTAGGATTTGCAATATCACGTGCACCTTGCATTAGGGTAGTTTTGCATTATTAAAGCATCAATAGTCTTTTTATTTTTTGTAAGTGTGAAGTCTGCTATAAGAAAAGAAAAGAAAAAAGTTTTTCCTTATAGAAGTTTCTTAGAACCCAAGTAGAAATTGCTTTTCATCGAAGAACAAACAAGTGCATTTCATATAAGTTAGTTTTTGATTCATTTATTTTGCGTCATACAAACACCATCAGTTTCATTTCCATATTGTCCCTTTGAATTAAAAGAACATCCACTTAAAATCAAGCGCTTAATAAAATAAACTAGAACTTTTTGTATTTTCAATTAGTATACACCAACAGGTTTTAGGTATATTTAGGGCCTTGGATTAGGTGACAAGAGAGTAAACTCTCCAAGGTCACTCTAAATTGTAAAACATAGATGTCTGATTAAAGAGTGAAATCCAATAGCGTTAGGGAGACTGGGAAAGCTCCGTGATTGGGAGTTAAGCACAAGGGTTTGTGAAGATAAGGACGAGAGATACCCCATCTCTTACTTGTCAGATCTTACCTCACAAACGTTCCACCCAGATTCTGATACGATTTGGTGTCTTTAGTTTCCTATCCTAAGGATCTACATTGGTGGCTGCAAAGGGGAATCCCGTGGCACCTGAGGTTGACGTTGCATCACGTTCAACAGTACTTCTGGAGGGAACCCTTGCGAAGCTTTGGGGCTTGCACCGGTAAAGGATGTTGTTTGGAGGTCAATGTAACTACCTATAATACCTTCGCTAGTAGACCTGGGCCATAAGTACCCCAATCTATTTTCACAATGGCACTTATTATTTAACATTCTTGTATTTTGGTGTTTGGTCCTAATCACTCGGAGTGGAAATACTTGGAAGTTGTTTGATTGCTAATTTCTTTAGGGACATTTTTAGTGAGGGTTCTATGCTCCTAGTCAACCTAGCCTTCAATTTTCTTGAGTCTTTAAGTAGATCTTATAAAAATAATTCAAAGTGGTTGACCAACCACCTCAACGGTTCGTAGACTTTGCGGGCTTTCACCTGAGAGTCTAGAGCCTTCTCATAGAAGGTGTAGAAGTGATTTTTCCAGTAGTTTTCAATCAGTGGCAGCAGGTGCATCAGAGATTGATCCTCCTCTTTGGGGCATTAGTTCCCAAAATAGACCTAGTACTACTACAGAGTTAGAGAGGAACACACTAGTTCTTTCTCGAGTGCTCTTCCAGTCAGAAGATCGTATTGAAGTGGAAGAGCTTTGAGAGTTGATTACAGCTCCGAATTCTCCTCTCACTCCCAGTCATCTAGACGTATTGTTATATGTTGAAACTTTGACTCAGAGGCCTTCGAGCCCAGGTCCGCACACATCTATTCCTTCGATGACCATTACTACAAGCATGGAATCCACCACGAGTGTTGTGAGTATGTAGACTCCCATATCTGTGCAAGGGGGAGGAACTATTTCCATCCCTTCTAACACTCCCAGTACATCCTTATTTGGGTCTACTTCCATTCCATTGACGAGTGGAAGTTCTCAAGCCAATGCATCCAGTTCTGGATTCTTCCCTTTGGAATGCCCTCTCAAGGTATTCCTTTATTTCCATTGAATGTACCATCAACTGCCTCCATGTCCACGATAAGTGGATCAACTTCTTTTCAGGGTTTCCCATTTGGAAGTGGTCATATACCAAATTCCAATTCGAAAGTATGGTCTATACCTTTTCCTTTCATGGTTCAAGGTAGTAATCCCTTTCAGAGTTGGACAAACCCTACAGTTAGTGGAATAAGAATTGGGAATTAGTTTTTTGGCCAACAAGGAAATGTGTTGAATTCCTCGATCAATTAATTTCAAAGTTTTCCACCCTTAGATAACGCTTGGAACCCTTATCAAGGGCTATCAGCTCCTTACAATACTTTGTTGGGGGAAACTTTACCAGTTGCGAAGGATTTCCAGTTGGAGTTGGTCAAACTCTGAATTTTTCTGGACCAGAAGGTTCACCTTTTGGTTCAGTAGGTTCAACCAGTTACTTCAGGCAACCTGGTGCCTTTCAAAATCTAGGTAATTCTTTTCAGATTTTTGGGAACCCCACCCAATATGGGTGGAATCCCCAATGTCCTCCATGACTTCATTTTCTAGCCACGTTTAATCTACCAAACTTGACTAAGTTAACAAATGATCCAATTAGATACAATCCAACTTGGCCTCTTCTCCCAACCAAACTTCCATCGGATATTCCAAAATTCGAACTGAAGAGTGGTGAAGACCCAGGTGACCATGTAACCATGATCCATTTATGGTGCTCATCTAACTTCCTGATTGATGATTCAATCAGGTTGATATTATTCTAGGGCACCTTAACTGAAAATGTGGATAAGTGGTATATAAAGTTTCCAGGGGGCACCTTTACTTCATTCACTAATTTGGCTCGCATTTTCTTAAACCATTTTTAGTTTCCTGTCTGTTACAAAGCTGGAACTGAGCTTATGGCCAATTTTCATTAGAACATGGCTACTCACATTTCAGATCATATCTAGGAATGGAGACAGAGAAAAAGGCTCATCAAAGCCAAAATTCCACCTGAATTCCATCTCGAATGGTTTTTAAAATCATTACAACCCGAGATCTTCAAGGATGTTTCTTTGTCTGGCATTTATTCGGAAGAGCAGGCTATCTTTCACGCCCAACTGTTAGAACTAATATATTCTTAGTCTGGGACTCTTCAGAAAATCTTGCCTGATGCTCCTAGATCCATGGTCGATGTAGCGAAATAGAATCCAAGCCCTCACGCTAATGGTATAGTTGGATCGGTTGATGCAAATGTGGTGAACCTTTTGAACCAATTGTAGTAGTTGTCTCTACAAACTGCTTCTTCTAATCAGGCTGCACCGTCTACTCCTTCACCTTCCCAACCTTCTTCCATAAACATTGTGCAGGCCTCTAACCCCAAAGGAAATCAAAATTCTGAGGGGAAGAAGAAGGGACAAGGTAAAAAGAAGAATTAGGATGGGAAGGGTAATATGAACAAGCCCAACAACGATGCTGCTGAGGGTAGAAAAGAGTCTAAGAAAAAGGTTAAATTTCCATGCAAGTTATGCAGTGGAGATAATTTGACTGATCTATGCCTGAAAATTTAGGATGCTCAATGCTTATTAGTGCAGCAAGGGTCTTCTATCTCCCAAGCTGTCTTAACTAACCCTTTCCCCAAGGGCAACAGTTACTTGCTGGCGAGAACTCAAACCATGGTACCTCCGTGGGGGGAACTAGGAAGGGGATAATTCCTTAAATGTTTTCATGATGATCTCTAGTGTCAAAGTGGGTACACAGTCACGTGATTATGGTCAAGAATAAACATCTAAGGATAAATCTCTTCCCAGAACTATGGATCCACTTCATATTGAATGACCCTCTATCGATTCTATACCTCGGATACCAGAAGGTTCCACCAAGTGCGTGATTATTAACCCTAATGCTAGGGCAGCCCAGAACTACTCCATTGTAGAAGATTTGGCTCAAATTCCTTGTGCTATCTCTACTTTAGAGGTACTCCAGTCGTGTCTTGCTCAACGAGGTTCTTTTCTTTCAGTGATCGGGGCAGATGATCCAAATAATTATTTAGAGCTCACTTTTGATATTGTTCAATGTCAAAAAGAGAGTTCCTCATCATATGGATTTTCAAATAAAGTCTACTTATCGGAAAACTAATATTTTTCGAACAATTATAGATGAGGGAGATTCCACATGCGTAATGTCTATGTCATGTTGGAAGGCCATTGGATCACCTTCAGTTGTTCCTTCACCCACTCTCTTG
This sequence comes from Pinus taeda, assembly GCA_000404065.3. Taxonomy (NCBI): domain Eukaryota; kingdom Viridiplantae; phylum Streptophyta; class Pinopsida; order Pinales; family Pinaceae; genus Pinus; species Pinus taeda. Next base: position 179,368 of record APFE030042916.1, on the reverse strand, counting down.
ATAGCATTTGACAGACATTCTCACAAGCCACAAGGGATTATCCCAACCTTTCCTATATGTGTTGGAGGAAAGGTCGTTAATATCGAAGTAGAAATCATTGATGCCATCCTAGATTACAATCTCCTCTTGGGACAGAATTGGATTTATGAAAAGGACATTGTAGTTCAATTCTGTTTCACATCATGTTTTTTTCTCATGAGGGGAGAATTGTTAAAATTTATCAATTAGATTATTCTCCAGTTGACCCTCATGCAACTTCAGATTCTACTGTTCCATTGGTGGATAACCCCCGTCAACCTATCGAGAATATAGGAGTTGGGATTTATTCTTCATTGATGGGTAAATTTGATCTTCCCACTCCTATAGCTAGAATCAATGCCATTTCATCCTCCAAAGAGTCCTCACAGGAAGAGTTCTTGCGGACTCATTATTTTTTCAGACCCTTGGACCTTACCTTCACCTACAACCACATTAGATGAAGGTCAGGTTGGTGGAATGGCATTCCCTATGTCTGCAGTAGAGCTTAGATATCAATCTATCATTAACTCTATAGACAACCATCCTACTCCTTTTTCAAAGGAAGAGTTAGATGATGATGTGGCTCCAACTTGGGCCCTTGACTCTACTTCTAATATGGATTGCTTAGATACGGTTTTACCATATGAGGAAGAAATCTTAGAAGCAATGAGGGGTGCAGATCGACCACGGGAAGACTTACATCATTATTCATATTTTCTTCCCCCATTACAAGAAGTCAAATCCAGGTTCTCTAATTTGCTTACTAGCGATGTTTGTGTGGTCCCAAACCCTTTAGCTTCAGCATGCATACGTACCGAAGGTAACATGTAAGTTATTTCAAAAACTGTACCAATAAACATCTCTAGGAACCCTAATGTGATAGAAGATGTCTTCATCGGAGCCGAGTGTTCCCCTGAAGAGATTCAGATTTACACCAACCTCTTTAAAGAGTTTCGGGATGTATTCGCTTGGTCTTATAAAGAAATGACTAGTATTGATCCATCCGTCGTTCTGCATGAGATCAAGATGCATGAAAATGCTAAGCCGATTCATTAGAAGCTTTGGCCGATCAATCCTAGGAAAGCAGCAACTATTAAGGATGAAGTTGAAAATTTAGTTGAGGCGGGTTTCATATACATCGTTCCTCTAACGGATTCAGTTTCTAATCCAGTGCCAGTTGATAAAAAACAAGGAATGATCCGTGTGTGCATTGACTTTAGGGACTTGAACAAAGCTCGTCCAAAAGACAATTACCCCACACTGTTTATTGATCAGATAGTTGATGAATGTGCAAGCAATGACATTTTCTCATTCATGGATGGATTCTCCGGTTATAATCAAATATCCATCCGTCCAGAAGACTAGCATAAGACAACTTTCATTTGTCCCTAGGGTACCTTTGCATACAAAAAGATGCCTTTTGGTCTTAAAAATATTGGAGATATGTTTTAGCAGGCCATGTCTTACACTTTCCATGACATTAAGCATGTCATCAAAGCATACTTGGATGATTTAGCTGCTCATTCTCGGAAAAGAATTGATCATCCCAATCACCTTCGGTTAGTTTTAGAGAGATGTTGATTTTACAAGATCCAGTTGAATCCAAATAAGTGCATGTTTGTGGTTACATCTGTTCAGTTTTTAGGGTTCATTGTATCAACTGAAGGGATTCGAGTTGATCCATTCAAGGTTGAGGCAATAATTCAGTTGCCTCCCCTGTCTTCCATCCGACAATTTCAAAGTCTTCAGTGAAAGGAAAATTCCTTGAGATGGTTTATAAAAAAATATGTTGAGATAACTAAAGGATTTATGCATTTGCTAAGGAAAGGAGTTACATTTTTGTGGGACGACTTTGCATAATGATATTTCGATGCCTTAAAGCAGGCATTAATCTCTGCCCCACTTTTGAGTCCACCGGATTATGGTAGAGATTTCCTTTTATATCTTATAGCCTCAAAATCAACCATAGGTATGGTTCTCGTTCCGGAAGATGATGCTCTCATAGAGCATGTGATTTACTACTTGAGTCGAGGCTTGGTAGGCCCTGAACTATGCTATTCTCTGGTTGAGAAATTGGCCTTGGTAGTCGTCCATGTTGTCCAGCGGCTTCATCATTATATTCTGCTACATAAAATGTTCATCTTAGCGGTGGTCAATCCTTTCAAATTCGTGCTTAGTAGGTGAGTGATTGGGGACAAATACAATCGATGGATTGTTATTTTACAAGAATTTGATCTCGAGTTCTTGTCAGCCAAGTCTAAGAAATCATTGTTTTTTGTGGAATTAATTTCCAAGTTGCCTTGTGAAGAAGATATTGTTTATGAGGAAAGTTTCCCAGACGAACATCTATTCCTCATCTCTTCACAAGATCCCTAGTATGGAGATATCATAATCTATCTCCAAAATTTGAAGTTCCCTCTTGCTTCCTCCAAGGATGAACGTCGAAAATTACGTCACCTAGCTAAGAACTATGTCATCATTGGTGATACATTATATCATTGAGGGGTTGATTCAATCCTTAGGCATTGTTTAACTTTATAGGAAGAAGAGTCTGTGCTCAATGATTGCCACAGTGGAGCTTATGGTGGTCATCTATCTAGGCTTGCAAAAACCCATAAAATTTTGCGTGCCAGCTACTTTTGCCCTTCGATTTTCAAAGATTGTATTGAAGCAATCAAATGTTGCCACCCTTGTCAAGTCTATACTCGAAACATACATGTGCAACCAGCTCCTCTTTTCCCTATTATCACTACGAGTCCTTTTACAAAGTGGGGTATTGACTTTACTACTTGTAACCCACCTTCAGTGGTGAATCAAAAGTACATTATAGTGGCCATAGACTACTTTACGAAGTGGGCTAAAGCCATGCCTAGTTATAAAAATGATAGTGAGACAGTAGCATTATTCCTCTTCAATTAGATTATTTTACATTTTGGTATCCCAAGAGAGATTGTGACTGATCATGGCTGTCATTCCAGAACCAACTGAAGATCGAATTAGCTCTTAAGTTGCACTTCCAGTAGGAGCATTCATCTTCATATTATCTTCAGGCCAATGGGCATGTTGAAGCTATGAATAGGTCCCTCAAGATGATCCTGCAAACGACAATTGACAAAAATTGCTCCAATTAGCATATCATGTTGTATTCGACTCTCTGGGCATACCGAACCTCGGTAAATACTACTACCAATTTTACACCTTTTCAGTTAGTTTACGGGTTGGAATCTATTTTTCCTATTGAGTGAGAAATTCCATCCCTTAAGCTAGTTGTTGAGTTTCTTCCAGAGACCTCTAGTCTTGAAGAGAACCATGTTCATTTGGAACATCTTGATGAGAAATGTCGAGATGCCGCCATAATAAACGAGGCTCATAAGAAAAGGGTTAAAACTTAGTATGATAAATTTGTCCTTCCTCAAGTCTTTTATGAAGGAGACCTTTTCGTGGTCTATGACCAAGATAAAGACGCCTTGAGGGTAGGAAAATTAAAGTCTATGCAATATGGTCCCTTTATAGTGAAATGAATTTTAGGAAAAGGGGCTTAGGAATTAGTCCATTTTGAAGGGAACAAGTTGGCGGAGCCTCAAAATGGGATCTACCTCAAGAAGTACTTTTCTAATGGATTCTTTGTATATTCTATATTTGTGTTCATATTCTATCAGGAACTTTTGTGATATCAAAACTTTTTTGATCTACTTTGGCAGGTGTTGATGTATGACTTGGTCTATTTTGGATTCGTCGATGGTGCTAGTCGGAACACTCGAAATCTCTCTTCCATAGCTTGGGTGATTTATTATCCATCTCGTTAGTTGATGGTGTTAAGGGGAGTATGTATTAGTTCTACGTCAAATAATATTGCTGAATATACTGCAGTTATTAATGTACTATCCAAAGCTATTTCTTTTGGAATTGATTCATTGGTAGTGTATCTTGACTTACAGCTGGTAATGTCATAATTAAATAACATTTATCAGGTTCAGGATCCTTATTTATATCGCCAATTTTTTAGAGTGAGAGTGTTGCAACAATCATTTGTTTTTATTTCTTATTTTCACATTCCACGATCTGAAAATTCATTAGCGGATTCTATCGCTAATCAAGAATTAGATTGGCATATCAATCATTCGTCAAGATAAAAACAAACATAAAAAATTTGGAACTATATATATATGTATATGTATATGTATATGTATATGTATATGTATGTATGTATCATAAATCTGCCCGTGTGTACATAAAGTGTTTCAAAAATAATATACAAACTCGGGACTAAATTCCCATAATCATGTCCAGTCTATCTATCAACCCGGTTCATAATGAGTGGCTGAAAAAGTGACCACTGCATTGGCCACATGCCGAGGGATGCGAACCCAGTCTCATGGTACTCCTACCATGCGGTGCTTCATCTCCTCAAGTAGGTCTTCTATGGCCACCATCAATACCTGGTGACTCAATCTCACCAAGTTTCTTTGGACTCCATGTAATACCCTCTCTATCTCAGCAAACACCTCTTCGACACCTCTTTTGCAATTCCTGAGCCGTAGAAATCCGTCTGGTCTTATCTAACCCACATCTAGAACATGATCATTGTGTCAGTATTTTAATCCCATCAAAAATATTTCTAAGTTCATCTTCATATTTAAAAAAAAAAACAAAGAAGTTGCTAAAAATTGATAAAAACCTAAAAAATGGTTACCTATCTCTCCCCATGCTGTGTTTGGTGGTAGCATCAAGTCTGGATCACCTCTAAAATCCATGCCAGCATAGGGATAGTCATCCAAAATGATGATATATTATTCCCACCAGGAGAAGAACTCATCATCAAAAGCAGTCCTCACCACGTCCCCACCTCTAGGGCATTTCATCAGGTCGACCCACCTACCCATCTGAGGATCTCGGGGGCTACTGATAGAGACTGATACTCTGGGATGCAACCCAGGCACCTTCTCAAAGAAGAAGGAGCATAAAATGGTCCCATATCCGAAATTTTTAGTCTACCCTTTCTGAATGGAGGACAACTGGCTCTTCATATTTGTAAGAAGAGGTGTAGAATGGTCAAAAATAGTGGTGAGGCACTCCATGACCATGCTCATGGACACTCGTGAAGCTTGGCACAATGAGGTCGATCTGTTTACCTTGGCTATGGTGAACAACAGAATCCTCGGGAATAAGCTCTCCAAACGTTTTATTGTAATTTAACTTCCAATTTTTTCTGGATGCCCAGGACAGTAAATGTGTATGTAATATTCCACTGAGAGACTACCTCATGTCCAACCAGTCAAATGCACAACTTGTCCTCTCCGGGAGAGACCAGTGATAAAGTAAATATCCTCCACCTCCATCCTCAAATGCATTTGATCAATCGTAAGTGCATCATCTTTGACACTCCAATAGTGGATTAGCATTTCAAGCAAATGAGTGTTGGCCTTCATGTCTTGTATTTTGAAAAATTTCAACAAGCTAGATCCCCTCAATGCATCTAATGCCTACTGATCATTCATAACTTCATTATCAATAGTAGTATGCTCCCTCTCTCTCCATGTGATTATCATCTTGAAAAAAATTGAGTTTCAACAGTTAGATTTTTGTGTTTAAATTTCAAACCACATATACGCAGTTCCCTTTCACACACATTCGCATGTAGGGCCTTTGTATACGCAGGTCGATAACATCCAACCGATGTATACACCACGTTGAAATTTTTAACATAAATTCCTATAGTCAAACCTTAATAAAAATTTCTAAAAACAATCACAAAATAATGCAAGATTAAAATGAGGGTTACCTAATGGTTTTGATCCAATTTGAACAGTCCAATTCTTTGGGGGGCAAGCTTGCTCCTTTTTCTCCACAACTTTTTCTCTCAACACAAATGACACAAATGGTGAGTCAAAAGGTCATTTTATAGCTTTGAATTTTTCAATTTTTTTCAAAACTTGATTTTTTCGTCTCATGAATCTTTTAACTTGTGAGCTTGGATTGTCAAGAATAGGTTTTTTTTTTAGGACATTTTGGATGCTTCTTCAAAATTTCACATTGGTTCCATGACCACTGACCTATCATGGAAGGTATCATTTACTCACTGGCATATAGGTTAGGGAAACCATTTCTTCCGTTGAATCTTGCATACCAGCCTCCATTTGTCAATACACTTGTCATAGGGTTGATCCCATCATGTTATGGTTAGTAAACCATGTTCACTCGCTAATTTTCAAATCATGACACAATGGTAGAGCCATCCTTTATGTTATCACAAAATCATGTACTAATGGCTGCTAATCAGTTAGACTCTATGTAACTATTTTAGACCAGACTCTTGGCTAAGGATTAGCCTCCCTAACCTCAGAGGGCTCTCTCAAAATAAACTACTGATTATGATTAACACTAAGAGGGCTAACTCTTGAAATGAGAACTTTAATAAACATGATGGTTGGAAATACAACATAAGATTTCTTCCATTGGGCTCATGGAGTCAAACACCATTTCAGTAAAATATCAACTACTCATTCATGGAAGTCAAGGCATGTAATGTCTAAACACTCAAAACATTTCTCAAATGAACCTCAACTCATAAATATACACAGGAAATCTGAGCAACTAGGTGAATTCAGAGTGATTGTATATCTATAGCGCTGTAAAATATAAAGGATAAGACAAAGCCACATACATCTTGAGCATTTGAACAAAATATGAATCTTGAGAAGAAAAAGTAGTCTTTTCTATTACTGTAACAAGTCTTTTACATAAGCCAATATAAACTCTGTTTTTTCATAAACATCCAACCCTCATTACATCAGAGTCTTCACTATATATAGAAAAACAATCTTAACTACTTTGAGTCTCCTCCTCTAGCATGAGGGGAGCTCGATGGCTGTCATTAACTACCCCTATCTATTTTTAACAGACTCATTAAATACACTAAGTGTTGAGCTGTAATTACAAAGAGTCCTAATCAAACTAAAACTCTAACTTCATTCTCCTCGTAACATGATTCTTTTCTTGATCTTTGACAGCTGTCTGCTTTTGGTTAGGCTGAGATGACTGAGCTATAGGTGCAAAGAACAGGCTGACTTTGGATACCTGAAGGCGTTGATGGATCATTTATCACTAGGATCAAAACCCCTGTTTTTCCGGTCCCTGTCTCCTACCATCCTTCAAAAACTAAGCAACATGACCTAGTTCTTTAATACCCCAAAATTTATGAGCATCACCATATTTCAGATGTGTTGGAAGCTTCATTGATAGCCATGTGTATAAACCAAAACAATACTCCTCGTATGCCATTTCTGCTAAACCCTAATTGGTCATAAAGTACCTTTACAAAAGTTTAACTTGAGACAAAAATTTTACCTTTACAAAAAGGCACACTTGTCATCCTCTGAATAGCTAGGATAGCCTTAAGTGATATCCCTTATGTTTCTTAGGCGTTTCCTTAAAAAATCTGCTGACCTCACCATTAAACTGCTCATTTTCCTCCTAAAACAGCACCTACAGCAGTTTCGTAGCACGCTACGAAACTGTTGTTTTTGCTAAAACATAGTGTATTTTCCTTGAAGCGTCTTTTGCTTGAACTCATGACTTCTTCAGACCTATTCTAAAAGTGTTAGGGACCTAGATGACTTCAAAATGATGGAGCTTAAACAAAATTGATCAAAACTTAGAAAGGCACCTTTTCCTTCAAATCAGTGAGCTAGTTTACCTAGCTGTTTCTTCAAACTGGTAACCTCCTTCTTTAAAGCTTTGTTTTCTGATCTCAGGCTCATGTTCAGCTTTCTTATGAGTTTAGCCTGCTTGAGGGCTGGTACTGTCCATGAATACACATCAGACACTGAATCTACTTGACCCACTAGGTTTTTGCTACCTTTTAACAAAGCTCTTCTATAGTTGGCATATCTGACTGCACGCTCCTTAGTAACATTCTTTACCTGGGCCACTTCCTCTTTTGTTGCTCCTGCTTGGTTCTTTATAGCTATGACATTTCCTCCTTGAGTAATAATAACCTTTTTGTTCTTGTCTTTACGCTTGGCTGCCTCCACTGTTTTGGTCAATACTTCAATTACCTCTGTTCTGGGAATCTTCTAGACCGATGCTCCTTCTTCTCCATTTCGCTTTGAAATATTTCGCACAGAGAAACACCACCAGCTTCAACTCAAATGGCAAATTCAAATTTTGGAACGCAGGCTCGCTTGCAATCAGGTTCTTTTAAAGAAGAAACTCGGGCTCCTTTGCAATTTTAACAGTCTTATCATACAAACGGGTCAGTTCATGCATCATTAACAAACATCATAACACTACCATGCATTACAAAACTGTTTGAAAGATTTTTATGTGCGTGGCTATGAACCTATTGGTGGAATGATGGCTCATAATCGCTTGGAAAGGACGCCAACTGACAATAAACGGACGGACACAATGACTCACCCCCGCAGACATGACATTTCAATAATCTGCGCTGCAAAATCCCCGAATCCACGATTCCGTAGCGCAGAATAGTTATAAATTAGCAAAATGCGCTACGAAATGGCTGGTTACTGACCACGCTGCCGAAAAAGCTAAAACATCATTGCGCTGGCAAATCAGCCAATAAAACTGCGCTGCGGAAATGCGAAAAGGACCAGTGACGTAAACAAGATAAGACATGCCTTATACAATCATGATGGAGGATGACTAACGGTATTTGAAAATGATTCACATCAATATCTTTCTAAAACATGATCCCTAAGCAACAAACGTAGGACAACAACCATTTGACACCCATTTTTGACAATGAAATTTTTTGGACAACATTATGTACATGTGACTGCAGTTCTAGGTGATAACACTTTACATGGGCATCGTAGTTAGCAGCTCACTGACATTTGTTTCCCATGTTGTTATATTGAGTACGCTCAGGAGTCCTCTTTAGTCCCACCAAGAATTGTGCGTTGAAGACTCATTTCTCTTTGCTTCTTTGCTTCATTCTGGCCTTATACCCTAGAGGCTCCTTAGTGTTGAGTTGTACTATTGCATTGCATTTTGAATATTTGCACCTTTTGGCCTTGAGCTAGCTTCACTTGGAATCATGTCTAAGCCACTTTTTGACCATGTCTTTTGCAAACTCAAGCCTGCAATCGCTTAGTTTCTGCAACTTGACACACCCTTTGACTCATGGAAGGAACATCCCTTTGAGTGCCCTTGTCTCGTTTCACCTCCCTGCATTGAGCATAGGATATTTCCCATCCCAGGAACTAGCTCATCTGTTTCACTTACACTCGTTCTTTCCACTGTACTATAGCTTTCTTTTGTTCTTTTTTCCATCTTAAAGAAAAACACAAAAAAATTATAAATTCCAAAAAAGAGTGGGAACAAGGCAACATTTCCATATATTGTTGGCAGCTAGAGTCGGTTGTGTCGCCGTTGAACAAAGCACTCAAAAGAAAGTCTCTCCTCCATTTTGGGCAGGATTTAGTTTGACTTAGGTATGCCTTAACCTTGTTATTGAGTCAGTTCTCCTTCGATTGGTTATCTCTTCCAATCATATGGAGAGTTCATTCGTGCCTCCTGCATGACGAAATTATACAGAGTTATCATATGCTGCCATATATTCATCATTGAGTCGTGCTTTTGTTCAAGGGAAGTAAGCCTGAGTTGTCTTCTCTGCAGTGTCTCTTGACCTATTTTTCAGTTGGCTATCCCTGGTTGTCAGTGTCTTGTTTGTCATCACATTAGTTATATTGGTCCTTTTCTTGTGTTGGTTTGAGAAGGTCTCCATTGACTTCTTGCTGGTGGGCCTTGTCCTTATTGACGACGACATATTGCTCTGAGGGCAGGCCTAGAGCTTTACCCTGGCCTAATTTTCATTATTGATAGGTCACCTTGTGCTCAACATCGATCAGTATCATGGGTTTTTGACTGAGTGGTTTCCCTTGTGTTTGACATCAGCTTTCATTATCACACATTGGGATTTATGTAGTTCCTTAGCTTCCATTTGACCCTATTGGTGGATTCATCACCTCTGTGACAATTTTCATTATTGGTTGGTTAAGAGGATTTCTATTGTGTGCTAGCTACATCTTTTGTACACTGGAAATGTGCTTCGATCGGGTTACTACATCATTTTTCATATGATTCCTTCCACATTATTGGCCTATGGGTTACACTCGAACTAGATTGATGAAGGATGCCTTAATGCCTTCCTTCTAGTGGATATTTTCCTATCGACTATGACTCATTGCTCTGGGGCAAAGATCTAGAGTCCATTTGGCATTACCTTGGGCTTTGCAGTCATCAGTGGCAAATCCTTTGCTATTGACAATGGGAAACCATCATTGTCCCCTGATTGATAGATTCTTCCAGTTGTTCAACTTCAGCTCATTCATTCACACTTATTAGATTGCACTGGGTACCTTGACTCTCATTATCATTATTGGTGAGTAGTCTCACCTTTGTTAACGGTATATATCAATGACCGGTAATCAAACGATTTCTCACATGGTTGACTTCAGATCATTTATTCCATTGTGTAGAAATGTACCATGGCAGTCGGTGAAGACCTTGGGTTGCATCAGTATTCTTTGGTTCACTTGTTAGTTGCTCCTGTTACTATTAGTTGACACCATCCGCGCTATACTTTGTAGTCCTTCACAGTGACATCTTATATGCTGGCATCTGAGTTGTGATGTAGTACATCTTATTCCATCATGTTCATTTGATACTATTGGGATCAGTTTTTGACATCAATGATTAGTTTCATCTTCCAGCTTCATTGATCATATTCTTTTATCTGATATTCGGATATGTACTTGTTCAATCACAATCAGATGATCCATTATGTACTTTTAGTTCTTTATACTTTTATACATAGTGGATCCACTTGTACTTGATATGCGGACATGCTTTACATTCTCTGAGCATGAGTATGACTACCTCAGACAACTGTTTCTTTCCGATCTTCTTTTTGATGGCTTGGTAGGCTGAAATCTAGTGAAGTCCTTCTCGGTTTTTGATAGGTTTCATTTCCATATACTTAATACATTTCGGCCATCATGTATCCCTTCTAACCTCATATATTAGGGGGCATCTGTTATAGCTCCAAATATCACCCTTGGTATTTGTGATACTTGATTTATGGCCTAGGGCAACCTCTCCTTCCAGACTTGGTCCAAATATTTTAAAAATAGTGTTTTACTCCTTGTACGCTACTTTTCCCTATGATAAAAGTGTGTACACGCAGGTTATTCTATACCCAACCCATGTATATGTGTTAAGACACTTAAAAAAAAAATTCCTTAATTATTGGTCGATTTCATGGGTTTTACCTGTTAATTACCTCCTAGTGCTCGTGGCCCAACTATTCCCAACTGTTTCCCAACTAAAAAACGAATTTGGGAGAAGTATAAAAATACTTCCATGGGAAGGCCTTAAGGAGGAGAGAAGATATAGAATTACTATATTGAGATTATCCCATGATCAAGTCTGAAGTATCCTTGAGCTTCAAGTACTTCGCCAAGTTCAGGAAACCCTTGTTTCATTGAGTGTTGATATTCTCCCACTTGCTTGAGATATCGTGGTATTGGTTATGGAAGGATGCTATTGAAGACTGGGATTGGACGGACCTGGAGGATGGTTCCGCTTGGATCCGGAAGAAGGAGGCTCAGGTGAAATCTTTTAGTGTTTATTATAGTTCTCTACAATAAAAAGAAATGTTGTCTTGTTCCTAAGATTGACTTTGTTTATGGATCAGATGTTGTTGTAATTCATGTATGAATGATTATTTTGATGTATAACTAACCAGTTGCTTACATGATATAAAGTCAATTTCATTAAAATGCTTTATCTATATGCTGCTATCTATGTTCCAATTGGTTGATTTGCAGATTTGAAGATCATTAGGAGTTGCAGAGGGTTTGAATCCTGCTTGGACTACCCAAACGAAGGACATTTGGGTATGTTCATCCTTGCATAGTTTGTTTATTTAGGCATGTTACCTGCGTTGTGTGTGTGTTTCTTGCTATAGATTACTCTTGCTCTGTTGGGGTTCTGATCCAAAGCTCTAGGCTACTTATTCCTATAACAAGGATGCACACTTTCTTGCTCTAGGGAACTACACAGTTTCACTAGAAGAAGGGATTGTGAAATTCTCATGGACAATCTATTGCACAAAGCATTGAATTAGTGAGTTGCAGAATGTTGACTCTCAGTGAGTGATTGTGAAGTTCACATGCTTAGTGACTACCAATATTTTAGGGTTTTGTAGTTCTAATATTCAACAGACTACATATTTGAAATCCTCAAGGGCTTACGTAGTCTCAAGTGGCAGGGGATTATGAAATTCCTAGAAGGAAGACTGGTAGTTGGTGCAAAATCGAGACAAAAGTTGACTTGTGTTAAGAAGTTGTTTATTTGTTGTTGACAAGACTTAATCATCATTGATACAACCTAATGAATTCATCACAACTGCTGCACGCAAATAAAAGTGAAATAGAAAGTAATTAATAAGAGGAATTCTTGATGATTGTGAAAGATAATTTCTTAAGGACATAAGGTAGGATCTAAAAACAAAGCATTGGAAAATTTTTGGAGGGGCCTTGTACTAGCTATGACACAGCCATAATTTCTTAGGGATAAACCTAGGAGAATGGGTAAAAAATGCAGGGAAACTTCATGAGAAGTATAATGCGATAAAGTAAAAACTACAACAAGATGGTGAGGATGGAAAGGCTGAGGAATACCATCTCACAGATGATGGTGTATTTAGATTTAGCAATATAGTCTATGTGCCAAACAATGATGATTTGAAGAAGCTCATAATAAGAGATTTCCTTACTAAACCATATTTCGGCCACTCAGGATACTAGAAGACTTGCATGGCTATGAAGAGATTTTACTATTGGCATAGTTTGGAAAGGGAAGTACCTAATTTTGTTGCTAAATGCATGGAGTGCCATCAAGTGAAGGTTGACTATAAAAACCCAATAGGTTATTTCATCCCATTCCCATTTTGGAATGGAACTGGGAGGTGATTTCCACATATTTCATTATAGGCTTCCCAATAACCTCCAAAAAAGCATGACACAATTATGGTGGTCATTTCCAAGCTAAGAAAAGTGGCTCATTTTGTGACAGTTAAATCCACTAATTCAGTTAGTGAGGTGCCTCGAATATCCATGAAATATGTTGTGAGGTTGCATGTAGTTCCCAATAACACCATCTTGGATAGAAATTCCAAATTCACTTCAAAAGTTTTGAGAGAACTATTTGCAAGGTTGGGGACAGATTTGGCCTTTAGTCTAGCTTATCATCTACAACCAGATGGTGAAATATAGAGGAGAAATATAATCCTCGAAGATGCGTTGATAATTTATGTAATGCACCAGCCAAAGAAGTGGGAAGAGTATCTTTCACTTGTAGAGTTTTCATACAACAATGGGTGCGAAGAATCTCTAAAGAATAGTCTGTTTGAACCACTCTATGGAAGAAGTTGCAATACTCCTATTAGCTAGAGTGATATAGCGAACATGGTCCTTATTGGGCCTAATATGATAAAAGAGATGGAGAAAAAATGTAGTTTACGAAGAAGAATTTAAAGGTAGCATAAGACAAGTAGAAAGGCTATGCAGATCAACATAGGGTGCATAAGGAGTTCCAAGTTGGGGAACATGTTTACTTGAGAGTTAGGCCCAAGAAAAGTTTCTTGAAGATTGGGGCATGTGCCAAGTTGGAACCACAAATTCTTCAGCTATTCGAAGTGCTCGAAAGGATAGGGTCAGTGGCATGTTGGTGTTATAAATATGTTTCCATTGATAGAAAAGCATGACAAAGATGTAAACGTTTGGCAAAGGATTACATAATATGATTGCAAGATGAGAATACCATGGTGAAATGGTGAAGATATTCTACAGGCATTTCTAATGCAGCATATCACCTCAAGAGAAGATGGAACCCAAAAATATGGACAGAGCTCTAAAATTTATTTCTAGTGGTATGTGGAAGGAAACAAATGGCCTCCTAGTTTGAAAGATAAGGTCGGTCAATGCTAAGGACACCAAAAGTCAAATTGTAGAGTTAAGTTTGATGAAAGTGCTTTGGAGCAGTTTATTTTTGGTTGTGTGCCCAAATTGGCGAAGCTCTTTTAGTGGAGTGGATATCCAAATGGTCAGGACAACTTGGTAGACAAAAACATAGGGGTAAGAAGTTTTATTGGCTCATGGAGAAGCCCAATTGCTAGCTTATTCTTGCAGGTATTCCCTAGAAACTTTCAAAGAGTGAAAAAAATAGGTATCTAGGCTCACAAGCGTGATGACACAATCCCTGCAGGTTTCAAGAGTTAAACGACTAGCATGTCCAGTGGTGGATTTGGTCCCATGCATCCCACCTATGCATTAGAGACAGCTTCGATGGGTCAACAAGTGAAAGATTTAATGCGAAAGAGGGTGTCAAAATGGGTGGTTTTCCCCTATTGTCGATCTTATGCTCAATGACAGAGATTGATTCTAGCAACCTCCCCACTCAATACAATTTTATCACCTAGATTGATCTCAGGCTAAATGGAGGCAACTTCCAGGGTAATCACAAACCAAGCTTAGCCTTGTATCTAGACCTACAAGGCCGGGAGAGGGCTCTCTCCTTTAGAATCTTAGTCGAGATGAGTAGATCAAGTAAGGATTTTAGGCTAGGTATAGTAGCATGGGTGTTTTGATTGGGTTTTGTTGATGTTTTGCTAGATCAGGAGGAGTTGGGTAATTTATGTCTAGGGAATTAGGTTAGATTGCAGTGTGTCCTATGGGGTAAGGTAGGCTTAGGTTATAGCATTCTTAATCTTGATGAAATGAAGTGTTTGACTGATGAGAAGCAAAGCAGGGCATGTTCTTAAACAGTAGAAAAAACATGAAATATTGAGTGCTTTCCCAAGGAAGAGCATTATACAATGGATTCTACCTATCTTACTTGAAAACATTCAACTAGAAGCATTCAGATGGTTGAGAGCATACATAAAACAAGTAAACAAATGATCACATAAGGAAAAACTATGCTAGAACTCCATACCACAGGGATCCCATAAAGATAGTTGTAATTCTTATTAATGGCCTGCCAAAACTACTTACAAGAGAAATACAATCAAGCCCTGAGCATCCAACTGACTCCAACCTCAAAAAATGTCTAAGAAAATAAATAATATAGGCAACAAAACCACTCATCCTAGCCTCAGGGGCCAAATCCATGAGAGGATGAGTAGTTACAAAAAAAATTGAACTGAAAGCTAAAGACAAGGGAGGTCAAACTGACACATCCCTAAGGTGACGGAAACTGATTCATTACATGCCACCTTACCTATTTACCTGATGTATCTACCCTAGAAAACCAAAATATACATTAATTACATCAGTAAAAAGATAAAAATCCCAAAGACAAAAGAAAATTTTGGAAGAAATAGTGAAAAATTGAGCAATCTGTCAAGTGTGCAGTGCCAATGTCAAACGCGCAGTGCCTGAAGGGAGTGTGCAACGCCAACTTCCAACTGAACGTTGACTACCTTCCTGACCTCCAAATTTGGCTCATGATAGCTCATTGGAAAGCTTGTCCTGTCTACTTTCCAAATGTTCCCTTAGTTTCTAGCTTTACTTTCATTTTCCCCTACAAAGTTGCAATCTCCCAAGACTTCTGAAATGTGCAGCGCTAGGGTCCAAAAACAAGTAGAAACATGAAAGTTTGGTGGTTTTTTGGCCTTTTCACCTAGCAAAACTGACTTTCTCACTTGGAAACATGGATTTTATGAACGTACATGGCCTTCTAAATCCAATGGTGGTTTCCATTTCTCCAAAAAGTGCCCCAGAAAAGTGTGCAGCCCCTAGGCATTGCATGTTTGGCTAGTAGACTGATAGAAAAATTGCCTGAAACTAACAAAAATGCTAACACTTCAAGCCAACCCTTTACTGCCTTCCCAGTGCCCAAATTGAGCATGGGATAGCTTGTTGGAAAGCCCGTTGAGTTTAGTTTCTAAAACATCTTGAAGTTTTGAATTTGGAGTTCATTTTCCCTATTAGAATCCCAATCTCCCAAGATTGGTGGAACACTTAGTGCTTGAAGGGAGTGCGCAGTGCCACTTTCAAGACAACTTTTGGAGCTCTCTGTGTCTAGCTATCATTTGACTCATCAAGAAATTCATTCAATCACTGAAGCTAGGAGAAATATTGATTTTCCAAAAGGTACTCCAGAAGTGCAGCAACTATCCTGAGGCAAATGATGTTTTGAACATTTTTCCCAAACCATGAGACCTGTGTAAAAACTAGAGGAGGTTTTTTTCTAGAGTCTACAATGGAAAAAAACCTCTCTCACTTTTGTCAAATTTATCTTTTCTTGCTCAAAAACATCATTAGAATAAAACCTATCCCAATGTGTTGAACAGGGGATTTGTAGAAATGAAGGGAAATGAGGGGATGAGGTGCTTCTAATTTCTTGAGAAATTTTTTTGGAAGTAGTGAGGGATGTTAGGAAGTAGGGGAAAGTGGAATTTCAAATATTTAATAAGGGGAAGGGGTCCAAAAGGGAAAAACAAATGCCTAACCTAGAAAAGTGTCAAATTGTAGTGATAGGCTAGGGTTTGTGGGAAAATGATGAATTTGAGGGATTTCAATGATGGAAATATTTAAGAAGGTATTTTAAGGGTAGGGGAAGGTGTATGAGCATCAAGATACAAGTTTTTGATGATTTTCCCATCCAAGGAAAATTACCTTCAAAACCCTAGGAGAGGGAAATGGGCCTTACCTAAGTACAACTGAAGGACGAACAAAGTGTAAAATGACCCCTTGGACCTGAAATAGTGATGACAACGTTTTGAATGATTGTACACTCCTCCGAATGGTGACATGGACTAATACTTGGAAAACTTTGGAAGGAGTTAAAAAAATCCTAGACCTAATACCTAGTGACCAAATTTTACTTGAAGACTCACTCAAATGACAAAATTTTGACTTTGACACCTTAATACCACTTTATAAGAGCATATTTGATCACTGGTAGAAGGCTGCAAAGATTGACACTAGCATTGGTACCAAGTAGCCTTATACAATGGGCATGGAGGAAAAAAAAAAAACTCAATCTGAAATACATGGATGAATACTGATGACTCAAAGACATAAACTGACTTTTACTCAACCAAAAACTGACTCAATACTAAAACAAAACTGACAAACTAGAAATGATGCTCGAAATGGATCTTATTCAATAAAACCTACTCTAACTATTCCATTCATCTCCTGATCAAGTGAAATGAAACAACCAATGCAACCAAGTAAGAATTATGGCTGTTGTTTGGATTCTCTGCAAGTGCTTGTTTATGAGAAAGAAGAGAGAACTACTGAAATGAAACTCCCATGACAACTTGCAAACAGATCCAAATTTTGCGAGATTGAATAATATGGATGTTGTATTCGACTCCAAAAATACTGCATGAGGATATTGAAATTCATGTGCACTGGGACTTATCTCATCCAATATATTACTTTTCTTCTCCTGATACCATGAATGTAAACTTTTATCTGAGCCTTGTGATGAGACTCCTGCTGAAAATGACAAAGAAACCAGCTTCCAGATCTAGTTTGTATCAATAATTTTCTCAAGCTCAAAGTTAGCTAATGGAGAAGGACTTTGACTGCAGACATCATCCAACACATCAGCTATTGGATCATGAAAAACTTGAAAATACTATTGAAGCACATTTTCTATTGGTTCCAATGAGATTACATGATTTTCTACACGCTGCTCATTTTAGGATATGCTATGAAAAATTCCCTTCAAAAACTGAAATGATTCAAAACATAATGGTACAGAATCATCTTGCATCATTTGATCATATGTTCCATCTTCCATGTGTTCATCTGCAACCTGACATTGGATGGCATTTGGGGGTTGAAAATCTAGATATGAGAAGTCGTGAACAAGCATTTCATTTCCCTCTAGATGGTCAATATCAAAACTTATCGACAGTTGATTTTTGATTGCATGAAAGTTGTCTCTAATGGTCTAAAATGAAGTAAAACAAAAAGTCAAAGATCCTTCACTTACTTCAAAATTTTCTGCACTTTCCTCCTTACTTCCATGGATGACATACAACGGCTGATCACTATATTGGAGCTGCTAAAAGTGAACTTCTTCCACAAACTAGCTATTGATTTCTTTGCAAGACTAGCTTTTGTTTGCATAACATAACATCATCATATTGATCAAATTTAGGCAAATCATTAGCATAAAACACATCATCAAGCATACATGTCACATCAATAGATCTCTCCTTTGCAAGTTGATCTATAAAATAATCATTATCAGATCTATGACAACTGGGATAAGAAAGGAAATGTTTTGCATCAATGACTTGTCTTTCCTCAAACAACAAGCCATGGTATTGAACATCATACTCATTCCTTGTGGTGATCTTTTGCATCATCTCTTGCACTGCAATTACCAAAATGTTGAGCTTTACCTCTAAAGATGTCGATTCCTCTGGTTCTATGTTCCTCCTCTCTTCTTCCTTCAACTTTGCCCTTCTGATCAACAAATTAGCCTCTACATCTACTGCAATGTTTTGCATCTGTTCAAGTGTTTCCAAGTTCCTTTCCCTCAGCTGAAACTCCATTTCTGGATCAAAGGCTTTCGGATAATGTAGGAGAGCTTAATCAAGAAGAGGTCTTATATTAATAGGCATCAAAAAATAGACTTGGTTAAACCTGGTACAAAATTATTGTACTGTCTCCCCTGGCAGTGTTTTTAGCTGGTTATACTCTTCTAGAATCAAGAAAGGGTTCTATCTAACCACCCACTTGTCGAGGAAAACTTTGATGAACTGGTGGAAATCTAAGATGCTCGCATCAGGCAGGGTTTTGAACCAACTCTTGATTTTGCCTTGCAAGGAAAGAGCAAATATCCTAATACTGACATCTTCTTCATCAAATTCAAAAAGGTCAAGAAAAGACTCAAAATTCAGTACATATCTCTCAGCAGTGATGTTGTCACATTCACCATCAAATCATGGTATATATAGATAATGCTTTTTAGGGAAAGCACGAGATATAGGAGGTAAAATTAGAGGCTTGTATCTATCTGGAATTTTACAAGGTACATTGGTATATACGAAAAGTGTAGAATCAGTCTTGGTCTCTTGAGGCTCGTCACTTTGAAGACAGTCAAAATAAGATTCAGAAGAAAGGAATTGATGAAGATCAAAGGCATGTGAACATTTTGTATTCACAATATTCAAAGGGAGGGAATTAGAAGGATATTTTCTCAAATACAATATAATTTGTAAATCTTTCATGACATTCTCGAGAAAAGAGAAGAAATAATTTATAACAAAGAACATAATGTCTTGGATGAAATTTCAACTTCAATGCCTAATCTTTCCATATTGTCCTTTCATGTTTCTTCTGGTCAGGTTTATCCTCCAGTGGATTCTTTGGATCTGATCTCGAAACTGATTTAGAGTCGCCAGGTGAATGATTTCAACCTTCCGGTGTCTGATCATTGTCCACCATCAAAAATCAGATCTAAAATTGATATAGTTTACTGAGGAACATAAAACTACGTTCCCTAGTATGGTCGCCACTATGTTATCACCTAGATTGACCTCAGGATGAAGGGAGGCAACTTCCAGGGTAACCACAAACCAAGCTTAGCCTTGTAGCTAGCCCTACAAGTCCGAGAGAGGGTTCTCTCCTTTAGAATCTCAGTCGATATGACTAGATCAGGTAAGGATTTTAGGCTAGATATAGTAGCATGAGAGTTTTGATTGGGTTTTGTTGATGTTTTGCTAGATGAAGAGGAGCTGGGTAGTTTAGGTCTAGGGAATAAGGTTAGAATTGCAATGTGTTCTATCGGGAAAGGTAGGAATAGGTTATAGCTTTGTTAATATTGATGAAATTAAGTGTTTGACTAGTCAAAAGCTAAGTAGGGCATGTGGAGATCATGGATCCTTCTTAAACAGTTGAAAAAACATGAAATATTGAGTGTTTTCCCAAGGCAGAGCATTAAATACAATGGATTCTACGTATCTTACTTGAAAACATTCAACTAGAATCATTCAGATGGTTGAGAGCATATATAAAATAAGTAAAAAAATGATCACATAAGGAAAAACTATGCTAGAACACCATGCCACAGGGATTCCATAAAAATAGCTGCAATTCTTATTAATGGCCTGCCAAAACTACTTACAAGAGAAATATAATCAAGTGTTGAGCATCCAGCTGAGTAGAACCTCAACAAATGTCTAACAACATACATAATATAGGCATCAAAACCACTCACCCTAGCAGTTACAAAACAAACTGAACTGAAAGCTAAAGACCAGGGAGGTCAAACTGACTCATCCCCAAGGTGAAGGAAACAGATTCATTACATGCCACCTTGGCTATTTACCTGATGTATCTACCTTAGATAGCCAAAATATACATTCTTTACATATGATTTTACATTAAATTAGTAAAAATATCAAAATCCGAAAGATGAATGCAAATTCTAGAAGAAACAGTGAAAAATTGAGCAATTTGTCAAGTGCGTAGTGCCAGTGTCAAATGTTCAACACCTAAAGGGAGTGTGCAGTGACAACTTCTAGCTCAATTTTGACTACCTTCCTTACCTCCAAATTTGTCTCATGATAGCTCATTGGAAATCTTGTCATGTCTACTTTCCAAATCTGCCCTTAGTTGCCAATTTGACCTTCATTTGCCCACCCAAAATTGCAATCTCCCAACACTACTGAAACGTGCAGTGCCATGCTCCAAAAATAGGCAGAAGCATGAAATTTTGGTGGTTTTTTGGCCTTTTCACCTAGCAAAACTGAATTTCTCACCTGGAAAAATTGGTTTCCTAAATGTACATGGCCTTCTGAATCCAATGGTGGTGGCCATTTCTCCAAAAGGTACCCTTGGCGAGTAGACTGATAGAAAAATTGCCTAAAAATGATAGAAAATGCGAACACTTCAAGCCAAATTTTGGCTGCCTTCCTACTGTCCAAATTGAGCGTAGGATAGCTCCTTGGAAAGCCCGTTGAGTCTAGTTTCCATACCATCTTGAATTTTTCAATTTCGAGTTCATTTACCCTATCCAAAATCTAATCCCAAGACTGGTCAAATACGCAGTGCCTGAAGGGAGTGCGCAACGCAACTTTCAAGACAACTTGTGGAGGTCTTCCTAAACTCCCAATTGAGCTCATAATAGCTCATTAGAAATCTCTCTATGTCTAGTTATCATTTGACTAATCAAGAAAGTCATTTGGTCAATGAAACTAGGAGAAATATTGATTTTCCCAAAGTCGCTCCAAAAGTGCAACAACTATCTTGAGGCAAATGATGTTTTGAACATTTCTCCCAAACCATGAGACCTATGTAAAACCTGAAGGAAATTTTTCTTATTGAGTCTATGATGGACAAAAACATCTCTCAAGTTTGTCAAATTCATCTTTTTGTGCTCAAAAATATGATTTGATTAAAATCTATCCCAATGTGTGGAGCAAGGGATTTGTAGAAATGAAGGGAAATGAAGGGGATGAGGGGCTTCCTTGAGAAAAATTTTTGGAAGTAGGGAGGGATGTTATGAAGCAGGGGAAAGTGGAATTTCAAATATTGAATAAGGGGAAGGGGTCAAAGAGGGCAAAACACAGGCCTAATCTAGAAAATTGTCAAATTGTAGCGATAGGTTAGGGTTTGTGGGAAAATGATGAATTTGGGGGATATCAATGATGGGAAGTGTTTAAGAAGATATTTTAAGGGTAGGGGAAGCTATATGAGCATCAGGATACAAGTTTTGTTGATTATTTGACCATCCAAAGAAAATTACCTTCAAAACCCTAAGAGAAGGAAATGAGCCTTACCAAAGTACAATTGAAGCACAAATAAAGTGTAAAATGACCCATTGGACCCGACATAGTGATGACAACTCTTTGAATGATTGTACACTCATTCGAATGGTGACATGAACTAGTACTTGGAAAACTTTGGAAGGAGTGAAAACAATCCTAGACCTAATACCTAGTGACCAAATTTTACTTCAAGACTCACTGAAATGATAAAATTTTGACTTTGACACCCCAAGACCACTTTATAAGAGCATATTTGATCACTGGTGGAAGGCTACAAATAGTGACACTAACAACAATAAAATGTGAAAAGGGGTGTCAAAATGGGTGATTTGTCTAGCTCAAACCACAAATAGTTTTCAGAGAAAGTCCAGGTAACATGGCGCAAGGAGAAGATGAAGCATAGTAAATTGTCATGACACATTGAAATTTTTTATAAAGAATATTGGCAGAAAACCAAGGTTCTCAAACCCTTTCTCTCTCCCCTCCGATAATACATGGAAACATCTTGTTTTTCAAAGATGACGTCAACACATGTGATGTGGAAGTATGGAACAAAGGACACATGGCATATATATCTAGTGGTTTTGGGTACCCTAGCGTGCCATTTCCCAGTGACATCTAGACCACTCACAGAGTGCCATGTGGCACTAATGGAATAAGCATGACATCATCTCGTATGATCGAACCTAAAAGGTTTGATAAATGTATGTAAAGGGTTCATTGGGATGACTAGGTGTCGATGATGTTGTAGATGTCAGAGAAAACTCAACCCATGTAGAATTTTATTGGTGCACAGGTGTAGTGGGGGACCCACCAGGACAACTCATCCCTGAAGGAACACTTCAAAGGTATATAGAAGTGACAAAGAGGAGAATTGGGGGATGACAAGGTGTTGGACATGTTAGCATGCATATTTGTGAGGAAGAAACCAATAGGATAAGTATAAAGGAGGTTCCATCAGGACATGTCATCCATGCGGATTGACCTCAAAAGGAATCCATAGTATGCATAAGAAAAATGGCAAGAAAATAGGGTCAAGACACAGTGACAGTATAATGCAATATCGATTACCAATGAGAAGGAAGCACATGAACCCACTAACAACTTTTCCTACATAGAGGACCCCAGAAGGTTTAAAGGGGCACAATAAAATAGTGTTGGGATAAAGCCATCAAGGCCCAAGGTACAAACTCCAAGACCTACTTTTATGTTTGTTAAGTTATGTTATGTTCTATGCTTATAATAGTTTACTTCTTTTTCTTATTATATTCCACAGATTAGCAATCACATGTACATAAAGTAAAGTGCAGATAGAACATTAAACGATCGACAGAAAACAAGCCAAGACAAGAGACATAAGATGTGGCGGCTAGCCAGGGACAAACACCAGAATGTGTGGGGAAAACCTTGGATCAAATATTCTTTTATCTTCAATAATTCAGCAGAGAGAAATAGTACAATAAATCTGATTCATATCAGCAGTAGCAAACCCTAGATCAGCAGCATCAACATTAGCAGCTTCATTATCAAACTAGGACAGACGATATCTCACAAACCGACCGTCGGATTGACTTCATTCCACCACCAAAAGTTGCAGCTTCCAGAGGAGGTTCAGATGAACCTACAATACAGTTCAGATGAGGAGATCTTTTAGGCCACGCAGGTCAATATTTACTTCTACAGTTGCAGCTTCAGTTTCTGCAGTTTCCGACTTCAAACTAGGGCAGTCGATATATTGCAAACCGTTCATCGGATTGACTTCATTCCACAACCAAAATTTGTGGATTTCAGAGAAGGTTTAAATGAACCTACAACACATTTCAAAAGAGGAGATATTATAGGCCACGAAATTCAATCTTTACTTCTATAATTGCAGCTTCAGATTCAACAATTTCCGGCTTCACATGTAAGAGAGAGAGACCCATTCTGTGCAGTAGAGAAGAGACTCATTTCTGCACAATAGAGAGAGAGATATGTGATGAGATGAGTGAGTCCAAATGAGGAAAAGTCCTCTTATATTTATACACAACGTTGGTGGGTGAATAGATGCGACTGTTGGGCTTCTGAGCCTACATGAGTTGTAGGTCGGCTTGATAATAATTCGATAATCAAAATAAATTCATATCTCCATGAATACTTATCGGAATCGGATGATCTTTATATCAATCCTACACCTCTCGACGGGAGGAATCTAATAAAAATATTATCAGCCATGAATAAGATGACCCACATGAAGTTTTTCCCTGGTTTCCAATTTTAACACTCCCTCTCAACCAGAGAGAACTTCATCTGCAATCTGTCTATCGGTCGTTACTATTCATCCATCAAATGCACTGCCCTATATAGCCTGACCCTTGCCCTGATCTGCTCTATTCTGCCTGTTCTACTTTGTCTTGTTCTGCCTTGTACTGATCGATATTGTTTTGCTCTGTTCTGCTCTGCTCTTGCATTGTTCTGTTCTGCTATGATTTTGTCCGAATTATGAAGAAGAAATGATCGAGGATGTATCATACTGACTCAAAGTCAGTCTCAGAGTATGTACCACTGGTCCCAGACCAGTCTCAACCAACCTGAAGTTAGCATCATAGGGAGTACAACTCCACTGGTCCTAAACCAGTATCATCCTCCACTGACTCAAAGTCAGTCTCAGAGTGTGTACCATTGGTCCTAGACCAATCTCAGCCGACCCGAAGTCAGCTTCATAGTAAGTACCACTCCTACCACTGGTCCCAGACCAGTATCACAATCTCAGAGAGTGTACCACTGATCCCAGACCAGTCTCAACTGACCCGAAGTCAACGTCATAATATGTACCACTCTCACTGGTCCCAGACCAGTGCTTCAATAACACGAAGTCAGTCTCGGAGTATGTACCACTGGTTCCATACCAGTCTCAACCGACCTGAAGTCAACGTCATATTATGGTACAACTCGTACCACTGGTCCCAGACCAATATCGCAGTCTCAGAGAGTGCACCACTGGTCCCAGACCAGTCTCAACCGACCCGAAGTTAGCGTCATAGTATGTACCACTCTCATTGGTTCCA
Organism: Pinus taeda; assembly: GCA_000404065.3. Lineage (NCBI taxonomy): Eukaryota > Viridiplantae > Streptophyta > Pinopsida > Pinales > Pinaceae > Pinus > Pinus taeda. The sequence continues at coordinate 154,477 of APFE030042916.1, read as the reverse complement.
GACCAGTACTTCACTAACACGAAGTCAGTCTCGGAGTATGTACCACTAGTCCCAGACCAGTCTCAACCGACCTGAAGTCAGCGTCATAGTATGGTACAACTCCTACCACTGGTCCCAGACTAGTATCATTGATCCCAGATCAATGGAGGTCATCCTAGCGTAGGGAATACGGTAGATACAACGATGCGTCCATCGGTACTACTATGGTCCCTAACTTCATTTCCCTGCTCATTGATCAGATGAGAGGTACTTCCCATGAGTCCCAGACTGCATGGGTAGGATGCCTCGACAGGACAACTAATCAATCCTATCCTCACAGGAGAACACATCAATCCTACTACAATCGCCATGGAGAACACATCAATCCAGGCCTCACAGGAGAGCACATCAATCCTGCTACAATCGCCATGGGGAAAACATCAATCCAAGCCTCACAGGAGAACTAATCATCCTGCTACACAAGAGAGCGAATCATCCTGTTCCACAAGAGAGCGAATCATATTGTCCCGGAAGAGAGCGAATCATCTTGCTCCAGTGCACACCACCAGGGGAGGGTGAGTCACCCTGTGGTCGTATGTTGCTCCAGTAAGAACCACAAGCCCTTAGATCTCCCAGAGCTCAATGTATGAAACATGCAGGACCCTTGTACAAGGGTTTCTTGATGACTCCAAGTCGTTTGGGAAAATCAGAGATTAGATGTTTCCTCGGGGCTTTGAAAAGGTGTATCGACTTGTACATCATCTTAATGCGATGGAGCCTCCTTGCTCATCAACTTACCATATCCCAGATGATGTCCATCTGCTGGAGCAATTGACAAATACGGGATTCCTCGAATCCCACCTCTGGTTGTTCCAGAGAATCACAGTGGTATCCAATGTAAATCCAAACAGCTCACTGAAGAGCTTTCGCAACTAGACTGCCTCACACGAGGTCATGCTAGCAACAATATATTATGCTTCGGCGGTGCTCAAAGCCACCGAATTCTGCTTCCTGCTCATCCAGGATATCGAGGTAGATCCCAAGGTGAAACAACACCCAAAAGTGCTCTTACCATCCACCACATTGCCTGCCCAATCAACATCAGTATATCCAAGTAGTCTCACATCTCCGACAGTGTATCTTAGCCCGTTGTACCATGAAGATATCTCAGAGGATTCTTGGCATCAATCCGGTGAGGCTCAACCAAATATGAGCTCACAATGTTAACTGTAAAACATATGTTCGGATGGAGGTTCACCAAGAACATCAATGCAAATGAGTTTATGAAACTCATAGGCATTTCCCAAATCTGGTCCGACATCACTACCATATAAATTCTAAAAATTAAGATCCTTGAGGTAATCACAGGCTTGCAGTCCATCATACCGAATCTTTCCAATATCTTTACCACATATTTTCCTTGAGATATGAAAATTTCCCTTGGCTTCTGCCACACTTTAAGTCCTTGGTCCTTCATTTCAAATTCAGAAGCCAACTCCCTCTTACATTTGTGAATGAGAGGGTTTGCACCTGTTAGAAAGAGGTCATCCACATATAGCACTAGCATGAGAGGCTTTTCATCTTCAACCTTAAAGTAAAGGTTAGGATCGGCTTCACTCCTAGTGAGTCCCAGGTTCATCAAGTAGCTATCGATCCTCTCATACCATGCTCGGGGTTCTTACTTCAGCCCATAAAGAGCCTTCTTCAACCTGCATGCATGATATTTTCAATCAAATCCTTTAGGTTGCTCCACGTAGACCTCTTCTTTGATTGAGCCATGTAAGAACGCAGTCTTAAAATCCATCTAAGGTAGGTTCCATCCTTGTGAAGCGGCAATGGCTATGATCGAGCAGATGTTCATATATCTAGCAACACGTGCAAATATCACATCATAGTCTATACCTTCCTTCTGGGAGAAACCACGAGCAACAAAAGGATCCTTATACTTTTCTGTACTTCCATTTGCTGCATGCTTTATCTTGTAAAGCCATTTGGAAGTAACAACTGTCTTGTCCTGGGGTCTGGGAACTACTTCCTAGACATCATTCTTGATGATGGACTCATATTCTTTGGTCATAGGATCCTTCCATACTTGATGCTTGACGGCGTCTGAGAATGATAAAGGATTATTTTATATGATCGTGCTCATGATGGTCAGGTATCCCTGATACCTATTAGGTTTCTTACTTTCACGAAAGGTTTCTCAGGGTGCAGCATGTCCTTCAACATCATCAAGTAGCCCCCTAAGCCATGGCGACCTCTTCCTAGAAGACGAAGGATCATGTGGAGGAGGATCAATCGGATCCATGGGTTCTGCTACATCAGGCATTGATTCATCATCCTTTTCTTTTGGTTCCCTGGTGTCGGCTTCTTGAGAGCTCCTAAAAGTCGGAAGATTATTCACCTTGCTAAGAGACATATGTTCGTCAAAGGTGACATCATGACTAATTACGACTTCCCTTTGAATGGCTACATATATTCTATAGCCTTTAGTATTTTCACCATAGCCCATGAAAATTCCCTTCTTTCTAGATGCACCCAATTTATTTCTTTTCTCTTTCGGCACATGAAAAGATACAGGGCTTCCAAAAATTCTAAAATGAGAAACATCGGGTTTCTTACCAATGAACTTTTCTTCAGGAGTCTTGGAACCCAATGCTTGATGAGGGCATTGATTTTGTACATATACGGCAGTGTTTGTAGTTTCAGCCCATAGAAACTTCGGAAGTATTTGATCATCTAGCATGGCCCGAACAACTTCCACAATCGTACGGTTCTTCCTTCCCGCCACACCATTCTTCTCAGGAGTATGTGGTGTAGTAGTCTCCCTCTTAATGCCAGCCTCATATATGCCTGAGAGAACCAACTGTAATATATTGGAGGTCTTGCTTTGGCTTGAGGGGAACGGTCCCCTTTTGAGCTTTCCTTTAGCACATGCTAGACATACACCTTCTTTCTCTACATGGAATTCAGGCATCCCTGTTACCATCTGTCTTACATCGGGTAGAGCTTTGTAATGAAGGTGGGAAAACCTCTGATGCCAAAGTTTGGACTAAAGAGTTGTGTCACAAGACATGACACCTAGTGGACTTCCATCGACCTGATATAATGAATCAACACTAAACACAAGAGTAAAGGCACCTTTAACATAATTTTTCCATATACATACCTTGCCATTTCTGAAGGTTACCTTGTAGCCTTTGTCTTCCATTGCCGAGATGGACACTAGGTTCTTTTTGAGGTCAGGTGCATTTAATACATCCTGGACTTTCTAGCCTTCTTGAATGGTTGTCCTCTTCCTCGATCCCCAAATCTCCTATTACCTTTGCTGTTGAATTTTTCATTCCTTTGATTTTCCATCAGAGGGATTTTGATCATCGTCTTGGTGTGAGTCCTTTCTATCAGGGTACTCCCTTGCATAGTGACCTACTTTATCACAAATGTAAAATCAACCTTTTCTTCCACCCTTAGGTCCAACCTTTCCTTTTGATTTAGTCCCAGAATTGTTTCTTTTCTTAGCATGAGAAGAAAAGGCAGTAGGAGGACCTTTCGACATGGGAATTTCTTTCACTTCTTCCCTTGTTTCTTCTTGAATGCATCTAGCCATTAATTCCTTGAAACCAGGAATTACATTATTGCTCAGAAGAGTAGTCCTGAATATGTACCATTCGGATGGTAATCCTCCAAGAGTCGTGAGTTTCATTTCCCTGTCAGTAATAGTCTCCCCAATAGATAGTAGATCATTCTTGGTCTTGGTGATTCTTAAGAAGTATGCTTGCATACTCTCATCTTTACCCTTCTTGATTTCCCTCATCTTATTTCTAAGAAACAAAACTTGATTTGCATCGTTAACTTTAAATAAACTCACCAGTCTGTCATAGATTTCCTTGGAGGTGTCTAGTTCAGAGATGTAGGCCACCAAGTGCTTGTCGATAGAGTCTCGAATGATCTTCTTTGCTTTAATTTCTTCGTTCTTCCATTTGTTCCTGGCAGTAGGAGGTGCATTTGATGGAGGCTCAACAATATTACCTCTCACCTGATCCAACACTCATTGATCCTCAAGGGTTAGATCGATAGACATCTTTCATCCGTGATAGTCAGCTTTCTCACGGAGCTTGTCTTCGGCAGGAAAGAGTGTTGAGGACCCCATCGTTCTTTTAGGATAGCCTTGCCAATCTTCTCTTCAATGATTTCTCTTGCTCTTGTTTGGGCTTTGTCTTCACCTCAGCTCTGATACCATGTTAAGTTATGGTATGTTCTATGCTTATAACATTTTGCTTCTTTTTCTTATTATATTCCACAAATTAGCAATCACATGTACATAAAGTAAAGTGCAGATAGAACATTAAACGATCGACAGAAAACAAGCCAAGACAAGAGACACAAGATGTGGCGGCTAGCTAGGGACAAACCCCACAATGTGTGGGGAAACCCATTGATCAAATATTCTTTTATCTTCAATAATTCAGAAGAGAGAAATAGTACAATAAATCTGATTCATTTCAGCAGTAGAAAACCCTAGATCAGTAGCATCAGCATTAGCGGCTTCATTATCAAACTAGGGCAGACGATATCTCACAAACCGACTCTCGGATTGACTTCATTCCACCACCAAAAGTTGCAGCTTCCAGAGGAGGTTCAGATGAACCTACAATGTAGTTTTGATGAGGAGATATTCTAGGCCACGCAGGTCAATCTTTATTTCTGCAGTTGCAGCTTCAATTTCTGTAGTTTCCGACTTCAAACTAGGGCAGTCAATCTCTTGCAAACCGTTCGTCGGATTGATTTCATTCCACCACCAAAAGTTGCGGCTTTCAAAGGAGGTTCAAATGAACCTAAAGTAGAGCTCCAAAGAGGAGATATTCTAGGCCACGAAAGTCAATCTTTACTTCTGTAATTGCAGCTTCAGATTCATCGATTTCCGGCTTCACATGTGTGAGAGAGAGACCCATTTCTGCGCAGTAGAGAAGAGACATTTCTGCGTAGTAGAGAGAGAGATATGTGATGAGATGAATGAGTCCAAATGAGGAAAAGTCCTCTTATATTTATACACAACGTTGGTGGGTGAATAGATGCGACTGTTGAGCTTCTGAGCCTAAATGAGTTGTAGGTCGGCTTGATAATAATTCAATAATCAAAATAAATTCATATCTCCATGAATACTTATTGGAATCGGATGATCTTTATATCAATCCTACACCTCTCGATGAGGGGAATCTAATGAAAATATTATCAGCCATGAATAAGATGACCCACATGAAGTTTTTCCCTAGTTGCCAATTTTAACAATGTTGCAATCATGAAAGATGGCACAGATTTTAAAGATAACCACTCAAGGACTAAGGCGTGGTCTTAGCACCCTAGTCTTATGAGCAAACGAGGGCTAGTGCACCACTTCCAGGTGCTTAAAGTAGAAATTAAGTGACATGGATATTATTGGAACAATATTTGTTATTTTCCTTATATTTAGAGTTTAACCAAAGTTAGAACTACAACTAAAAGTCGAGTAAAAATTTGATAGATTGAAGAATAAATAAAATTTGTAGATTTAATTATAAAAAATCAGAGATTGAGTTAAGATCAATAGATTAATGATTGAAAACTTGAAAAACAAATTCATATGGCTTGATAGAATTGGAAAAAGACAAAATTAATTGATTCATGCAAGGATCCAAGTTCATGTAAACTTAAAATCAAGGAAGACTAATTTAGTAGCAAATTTCTTTACAAGAAGGATTGATTGATGAATTATGCAAGACTATGGATGCACTATGGTGTGTATGAGATGGATTCATGTTGGTGTGGATGGTGGATTTCGCAGTAATTAGAGAATGATGAAGTGTTTTGGTGAGTGTTTCAAGATACAAATTTTTTTATTTTATAAAAATATGTTGAATTCATGGTTCTAGTTTGAAAATGGATGAAAGATGAGTCATTGAGGCCAAGCAAATTATATCTTGTAGATAAGGGATTGTAGCTCCTTTCAATAGGTGTTGGTAAAAAATTAGGGGTTGAAGATCCATTTAGTTGTAGTTTATAAATCAGGTAGTTGCAACTTATTGCTAGTTGTAACTAGAAATTTTTTTAACAACAAGTTGTAGCTTGTTGTGTGAAGAAATTACATAAAATTTCGAAGAATCTATGTGTATTATTTGTTCTAGTTATGTGGATTCTTGTCATGGTCATCTAAATTAATTGATGAATTATTTCTTGGTGTCCTAATATCATTGAAAGTGAAATAAAGCTTATAAAATTCCTACAGTATTGATTCACCCCCCTCAATATTGTCCTATTTTCTAACAATTGGTATCAGAGCCTCATTACTTCATATTAGTTTAACAGATGGAAGAAAGGTTGAGGAACAGGGAAAGCTAGGAAGAGGGATTTACCAATATGATACTTATGTTCACTAGAACAAACTATGTGTCTTGGAGAGTAAGGATGAAGGCCTACATTCAATCACTTGGAGTTTATGTATGGTATGTTGTGGAAGAATAATATCAAAGCCTTTAAAATAGTTAATAACGATCAAAATATGGATTTCACATGAAATGAAAAAACCATGAATAAGAACTTGTCAAATTAATGCACTGCACATTTACCAAAGCTATAAGTTACAAGATGAGTAGCCACTATCAGGCTGACAACAAAGTAAAGAAAGCTAAACTTCATAGTTTTAAAATGAAATTTGAGTCTTTGAAGATGCATGATGATGAGGATATTGCTAAATATTTTTTTCAGAGTTGATTAAGTCATGAACATCATAAGAGGCTTTGATGACAAATTAGAAGAATCTGTAGTAGTTCAAAATGAGTTGAGAAATTTTCGTGAGATATTTAATCCCAATATTTTATTCATTGAAGAGATGACCAATATGAACACTCTCACTGTAGATCATCTACTTGACACTAAGTTCTTATGAGAAGAGAATTTCGAATGGCAAGGTTGCAACAAAAGAGTCATTCTTCAAAGCAGATAATAATCCCAGTGAATAGCATGATGATTCATGTTGTGAATTAGATGAAGAAGAAGCCAGGTTTGTGAGGAAGATCAAAAGAGGATCAGGAAAGTATAAAGGTAAGCTACCTTTTAAGTGTTTTAATTGTGGAAAAATTGGTGACTATGATTCAAAGTGTTGTGGAAAGAAGAAGAAGGACTATGATCCTAAAGAAAAATTTAGGAAATTTCAAAAAGATATAAAGAAGGCTAAGAACAACAATCTCTATAGTCAAGAAGCTAGATCCTATAAAACGGAAGCCAACAAATCCTGAGAGCAGGAAAAAGATGATGGAATTTTAGAAGAATTCACGCTTATCACTTTAGACAATTTGAAAGTTGAAGCCACTAATTCTAATGAAGAATATGTTGAAGTCAACTTATAAGGAGAGTTGCTAAGTTCACATGAAGAAATAGAAAGGATGAGAAAGAAAGTAAAACTCAAAAGGAGTCACTAATTAAAGAAAAATTGGAATGGTTGAACCATTGCTCGTCCAAATTGAATATGGAAACAATATTTAAGAATATTTAAATAAAAGGTTAAATGAGAAGAATCAAGCTTGTGGAAGGCTACATGGTGAAATTGTTTTGCTAAGAAAATAGTTAGAAAAGGAGAGAACCAAGTTGAGATTCAATCAAAAGTTTGGAAAAGGGAATGATAATACAAATGATTTGTTGGAAGCAAAAAGAGTCTCCAAAGATCATAGTGGGCTAGGATTTTAAGGTCGAATCTAGTGCAGTAGCAGGATCAAAGGGTAAGAAATCAATCAAATTTGTACCAATGACAAAAGGAGAGACTTCACAACAAAAAGAAGGCAAAGACACCATGCATCACAATAGCCATCTAAGTAATGATAAACAACATAAAATTAAAGAGAGAAATTTTGCACATGACAATGTTGGCAAGGAGAATTGAAAAACTCTTAAATAAACACAAGTAAATAAGAGCCAATTTTCTAGTTATGATATTTTTCTAGGTTATTGTTTTACCTACACCAATTATGCCCTAAAGCATAAAATTACAAAGAGAATTTATCCTACAAACATCTTAGAGTAAAAAGAAGAAATCATCATATTATCCATAGGAATAACAGACACACGTACAATAATTATTTTTCTCCTTTGAGTAATCTGATTCAATGTTTTAAAGAGAGGTACTTCACTGGCGGAGATATTGTAGAAATTTCCACTGTATATTACCTGATAATGCAATATACTAAAGAAAAATGCTTGATCTACTTCTACAAACAAACGTGCAGAAGCTTAATCAATTTTGAGCAAGATCAAATAGAACACATATAACAGATGAAGACGAAACAATCACACATGAACATAGAAGAATACTCTAGAGAAAGCCTCAACTAAAAACCTTGATCTCTGTATTATCATACATGTGGAAATATCTCAAGATTACACAAATCCTTAGCTCACAAGCTATCCAGCTCTCAGTACAATCCCTCACTACTGCTCATAGACAGAATAGACAACACCTGTGGCTTCGTTTAGTCCTCCAAGCCTCCTATTTCCTTGCACAGTTTCTCCTGGGTCCTCCAGCTACAACCTGTGTGATTCTCATCTCACACACAACACTGACCTCTGAAATAACTGCGCAATCCTGAAGGAGATAATTCCTTCTGCATGAATGAGTTTCCTATATAGGAAAATTCCTCCAACTGATAGTACAATTTCCTTTCCTTTGATCTCAACTAGGTATTTGACTAAACTGACATGCATGAGTTATTTATGAGAAAATATTTAGTTATTTTAAGTGCACTAGTTACATGCATGCATCCATTAACTAATTGAACTCACAATCCCTTCCACAAACTGTTGGAACTAATCTAACTGGACTTAACTCAGTTAATTGAGCTAACTAATTACAAATCAAAGTACAACTCATATTGATCTTCTTAATTAAAGGATAACTTCCTCAATCAAAGGGAAAATTGTTGCATGTCTTTGCATAGACTTCATGTTTGATTTTCTGCAAATTCGAATTTTAATTCTCAATTTTAGTTCAGGGAGTAACTAAAATTGGAATGTATCACAAAATGTTATTTATAGCAATGCTATTTTTAGAATTTCTATTTTTTGCTATTTCCAACAGAGTTGGAGTATATCCTGATATGCTATTTATATAAATGCTATTTTTAGCATCTCTTGTTGCTATTTTCAACACTCCCTCTCAACAAGAAGTACATTCAACTCAAACTTGATCCTGAACCATTGGAATGTTCTGCATGTAACACTTCACTCAAGTGTTGTTGCTCCAACATCTCTAGGAACAAAAAGTATACATCCAGAATCAAAATGATGCTTCTGTCATCAGAGTCTCTGACTGTTATTGCGTCTGTTGATTGAAAGCTCTACACCTTTGTGCTCTTCAGCATTTGACAGCTCTAGCCTCTGTCACTTTGATCTTTGACTGCATCAATCACACTAATTCCTATTGCTACATCTGTGCTGTTCCTGGTCCTATCTCCAAGCATTGCATCCGCACTGCACCTCCTCTCATCATGTTGCATCGTGCTTCCCACTGCTGCACTGCAATTCAATTACTAAGAAGTAAGTAACTGATATCCCAACTGACCTCCCTGTTGGGCTAAAAACACCCTCTAATGCTGAAGCTCCCTCTGTCGATTGGTTCTCCCTCTCTGACCTTTGCACTATTGCAACACCTCCCTGCATCTTGCACCACTGCACACCTCTCTATGCCATCCTGCATTGATGCAACACTCTTGCGCCTCTCGTATTGTTGCATCCTACTAGCTCTGCGTTGTCTTGGGACTCCTCCACTACAGCTCTCTCTGCCGCTCCATCCGCATCCATCTCTACCCACTCAGCCAGTCCTGCTACTCCTCATCAAGGCTCCCATAGCAAGGTCTAATCAAAGAGGTTTGGTACCTCCAGGATCCTACCCCTATTTCAGCCTTGTTGGGACAATCACTTCACATCGCCTCACCTCACACCTGGATGTATGGATGCATGTGATCCTCGTGCCCACTTGGCCCAAAATTTCCCTCTACTAGAGGTCTCTGCATGAGTGGATGCCTTCAGTCGATCTCCTCTTGGATTCTCTAGTTGTGGCTGCTCGACAACCTCCTAAAGCTACATCACCAATTGTGGCTCCTCCACAATTGTCTGAGACTTCTTCTGGCACTGCATGTTGATAGGTAGTTTACTCTCCCTCTCAACCACCACGTATCTAACCTTTGCCTTGCACCTCAACACTTTGCGTGCATCTTGTACCTCAAGTGCATATAGGTTCTTGGCTAGCACACCAATTTGTTTCATCTTTCCTATCATCACAAAATTTTCTGGAAACAGCGATATCTCCCTCATCTAAACTCTGATTCAACTGATTCATTTTTTTTTGAATTTGGGTCTTTTTCTGCAAGGAATCTAGATTTCCTATTTGTTTTTGAAAGTTTTGCACAAAAAAGTTTCAAATATGCTCTAAAAGCACGCAGCCCAATTTTTTTTACTTCAAATTCTCTTCTTCGTATACTATTCACTGCTCTGATAAACTTTGCTCTGATAAAATTTTCTCTGATAAACTTGGCTCTGATACCATGAGGAAATTCCAACTGTATATCACCTGATAATGCAATATACTAAACCAAAATATTTGATCTACTTCTACAAACAAACTTGCGGAAGCTTAATCAATTTTGAGCAAGATCAAATAGAACACATATAATAGATGAAGCAGGAACAATAACAAATGAACACAGAAGAATTCTCTAGGGAAAACTTGAGCTAAAAAACCCATTCTCTGTATTATCATACAAGTGGAAATATCTCAGGATTACACAAAGCTTTAACTCACAAGCTATCCAGCTCTTAGTACAATCCCTCACTGCTACTCATAGACAGAATGGACAATACCTGTACCTTCCTTTAGTCCTCAAAGCCTCCTATTTCCTTGCGTATTTTCTCCTGCATCCTCTAGCTGCAACCTGTGCGATTCTCACCTCACACACAACACTAACCTCTGAAATAACTACACAATCTTGAAGGAGATAATTCCTTCTGCATTGATGAGTTTCCTATATACGAAAATTCCTCCAACTAATAGTACAATGTCCCTTCATTTGATCTCAACTGGGTATCTAACTGAACTGACATGCATGAGTTATTTATGAGAGAATATTCAGTTATCTGAAGTACACTAGTTACATGCATGCATGCATTAACTAACTAAACTCACAGTCAGTTTCAAAAATTGTTGGAACTAATCTAATTGGACTTAACTTAGTTAACTGAGCTAACTAATTACAACTCAAAGTACAACTCATCCTAATCTCCTTAATTAAGAGATAACTTCCCCAGGCAAATGGAAAATTGTTGCATGTCTTCACATAGACTTCATGTTTGATTTTCTCCAACTAATTAACTCAAGATGAATGAATTAATTATTTTTCAAACAGGTGCTAAGATCAAATTCGAATTTTAATTCTCAATTTTAGTTCAGGGACTAACTAAAACTGGAATGTATCCCGAAATTGTATTTATAGCAATGTTATTTTTAGCATTTCTAATTTTTGCTATTTCCAAGAGAGTTGGAGTATATCCTAAAATGCTATTTATAACAATGTTATTTTTAACATTTCTCTTTTTAGCATTTCTTGTCGTTATTTTCAACATATATACCATACCTCGTGGGTTCATATTGGGTGATATATATTGGGGAAAAATGATATAGTATATTGAGCATATAAACGGGGTAAAGGATTTTTATTTTGACAGGTACATAAAATGGAGCTCAAATTTAATGAAAAATCTAAAGGGGTTTAAAACATGTTAACAACAAAATTGGTACCTGCAATATCTAGTGAAAGTTGGGGTTTTTAAATTGGGAAGGTGTATTGGGTTCATATTGGTAGGGGGTTAAATAATATGATTTTTATAGGTATTTTTCAATATGTAGTCAAATTAAGGGTATTGTTTCGTATGCCAAGAACACATGTGAAATGTTAGAGGTTCATTGAGTGAAGCCCCTGTGGTTTTAAATGCCAAAATTTTGGGCATAGAGTAAATGATTGTAGACTCAAGTACAAGAGGCCTGAACCCAATGTGTGGAAAGAAAAGGAGAGAACAAAATAATGTGATATTGTTTTGTATGTTTAGAATGATGGAAGACACTAATATTTGGATAGTGGTTGTTACAAGCATATGTCAGGATATAGAAGAAAATTCTTGACATGGAAACCAATTTCAAAGGGAAATGTAACCTTTTCTAAAAATCTACCTAGTAATATTGTTGGTAAAGGAGGTTTCACTATGTCAAATGTACGAGGTAAAGCTAAGAATGTTTTATTTGTTGATGGGATTAAGCACAATCTTCTTATTATGTCTGAGATGTGTGATCAAGGCTATGATGTGATTTTTAAGGCTCAAATTAATTAAATCAAGTCTATAGGAATAGGTGAAATAGTGGTTGAAACTGTGAGAACAAATGTTAATGTTTACGTTCTAAAAGAGAAAACATAAAGGTGTTTCTTATCAAATATTAATGAGAGTTGGTTGTGGAATAGGAGACTTGTACATTTGAATTTTGATCAAATAGTCAAACTAAGCGAGAAGAATGTTGTCAAATATTTACCTAGGTTGTCAAAACTAGAGAATTTGGTTTGCAAATATTGTCAATTGGGAAAGATAACTTGAGTCCCATTCAAGTATAAGGAGAGCTCATCACCAAAGTCACTTCAGTTATTGCACATGGACTTGTGTGGACCATGAAGAACCTAATCACCTATAGTACATTTTATTTCATGTTTTATGATTTGAGAGGGACGATGTGTCCTTCTTTTCTTAGAGAGAAATATGAAGCTTCTAATAAGTTCAAAGATTTCAAAGTTATGGTTGAAAATGAAACTAGCTGCAAAATCAAGAGCATAAGATATGATAATGGAGGTGAATTTGCTTCAAAAGAGTTTGATCGATTTTTTAAGAAGCATGACATCAAGTGGTTGTTCACTGTAGCAGAAACTCCACAACATAATGGTATATCAGAGAGAGAAAACAAATCTGTATAGAAGTTAGCTAGATCTAAGATGCATGAAGAAAATTCAACAAAGACTTTGGACCAACACCATTGAAATAATAGTGGTGATACTCAACAAAGCTAATTTAAGGCCAAACAATGAAAAATCTCCCAATGAGTTTTGGTATGGCAGACCTAAAACAATAAATAATTTTCAAGTTTTTGGTAACAAGTTTCACATCAAGAGGGATGATGAAAATCTTTGTAAGTTCGATTCAAGGGCTAATGAAGGCATTTTTCTTAGATATTCTCAAAGTAGCAAAGTCTATAGATGTTATAATAAGAGCACAAATAGGATTATTAATTATATTGATGTCAAATAGGATGAATACATTGAACCTGAAGTAAAAAAAAAAATAAACATTAGCTCTAATGAACCAGTCAACAATGGTGAAGAGGAACATGAGAAACTTTCAGAAGAAGACAATGAAGATCTCTCCAATTCTCAAGTGAAAGATGCTTCAACGCATGTTCAAAAATACTACCGAACTAATTAAAATTGTTGGTGGATTAAAATTAAGTGTTTAAAGAAGAAGGAATCTTCTCAATCCCCCTGTGCAAGCATGTGTTGCTCTATTGTCCATGGAGGAACCAAAGGATGTGCACAAGCTAGTCAAGATAAAAACTAGTTAAAATCGATGCATGAAGAGTTGGACCAAATTGAGAAAAATCAGACACGGGAACTTGTTCCAAAACCAACAAAAAAGAATGTTATTGGCACTAAGTGGGCCTTCAGGACTAAGTTGAATGACCATGGTGAAGTTGTGATAAATAATTCACGATTGGTATGAAAAGGTTATGCTCAAATTGAAGGCCTACATTTTGATGAAGATTTTGTAGTTGTTTCTAGATTAGAAGAAATTGAAATGTTTTTAGCATTTCCTTGTTTCAAGAAGTTAAAAATATATCAAATAGATGTCAAATATGACTTTCTAGGAAGAAGTTTACATAGAACAACCAGATGGTTTTCAACTATCATATTTTCTTGATTATGTTTGCAAGCTTAGGAAGGTCTTATATGGTTTGAAGCAAGCCCCTCGGGCTTGATATTCCATGTTGGAAAACTACTTGCTCAAGCGTGGATTCAAAAGAGCCACAAATAATAGAAATTTATATGTTAAAGCTAATGATGGAAAACTCATAGTGGTGGTTGTTTATGTTGAAGATATAATTTTAGACAATGATTCATATTTGCTAACATGCCAATTTGTAGTAGATATGAAGGTTAGGTTTGACTGTTTTTGTTTGGAGAGATTTCTTGTTTCCTTGGATTAGAGATTACACAGATCCTTAAGGAAATTTTCATTTAACAAAGTAAATATCTGAAGGAAGTATTGAATAAGTTCGGAATGGAGGAATGTTGTTTAGTGAAACTACCGATGGTTATAGGTTACAATATTAGCAAGACTGATGTATCACTAGAGGTAGATCAGACTCCATATAGATTCATCATTGCCACCCTATTATATTTGACAACTTCAAGACCAAAAATTACACAGGAAGTTGGTATTGTTGGAATATTTCAAGAAGTTTCAAGACAAAGCCATCTTATTTCAGCCAAGAGCATTCTCATATATCTCAGAGCCACAATGGACTAACGAATGTGGTACCCAAGAGGTAAAGATTTTTCCCTACCTATTTATACTGATGATGATTGGGTAGGTGATGTAGATGATCGAAAGAGCACTAATCATGGTGCTTTATTTCTTGGAGAATCTCTAGTTTCATGGTTGAGCAAGAAGCAAGATTCCATCTCTTTATCTACAGCTGAGTTAGAATATATTGTAGCAGTGTTTTGGTGCACTGAAATTATGTGGAAGAATAAGATCTTGAAATATGTATAGGTATTTTACGCTCATCCTAATTGTATTATTTTTGACAACACAATTTCCATCAACATGTCAAAGAACCATGTTTTTCACTCAAATTCAAAGAATATTCCACTCAAGTATAACTTCTTGAGAGGGAAATTTTCTCATTAGATTATGGATTTGGAGTATGTTCCTACTAAAGTGTTGTTGATATTTTCACCAAACCACTCCCACAAGATCAGTTTGAGTATTTGAGGTAGAGACTAGGAGTTCTTCCTCTTTCCTCCCTCCATTTGATCTTCCCTTCAATGAGAATAATAGAAGTTCGTATACCTTTAACATATCACAATGAAGTTACGAGGTCCATATGATCAACATGATAGGGGTAGATTGTTGACAGGGGGAATAAAGTTGTAGGGGGAGTCCATTAGTGTCTTTTTCATTGATGTCATAGGGGGAGACATCATGGTGATATCGAACAAAAGAAATAAGTGTCCCCAACCGCAAAAATGGTCAAGGGGAGAAGTCTTGGTGAATTCATGGTGTAGAAGAACAACAAAAACACCCAAAAAAGAATCGTACAACATAATAAAAGTAGATTACCGAAAGAGTCATATTCAAAAGAGAAATAAAGACATATGCACATTTTGTTTCATTGGTGTACAGGTGCAATAATGGACCCGCCGAGATAGCTCATCCCTGAAGGTACACCCCATAGGTAAATAGAAATGTGAAAGAGGAGAACAATGGGATGACAATGTGCGAGACATGTCATCATGGATAGCTGTGAAGTTGGGACCAATAGGAGAAGCAGGAAGGAGGTCCCACTGGGACATGTCATCCATACAGATTGACCCTAGAAGGAATTTAGAGTGTGCATAACAAAAATGGTGGGTTTACAAGGTAGGGACACAATTAAAGTACATAGCAGTAGCAACGACCAATGAGGAGGAAGAAGGTAGACCCATTGAAAAGTCATCCTACACAGAGGACCTTATAAGGTTTAAAGGGGCACAGTAAAATAATGTCCAAATAAAGGCAACTAGGGCCAGGGAACAAGTACTAGGACTTGTTTTTTTGTAGCAATTGTGACCAATGGTGCAGAGTTTAAAGCTAAGTGTCGAAGGACTAAGACGATGGCCATAGTGCCTTGGTCTTATGGGCGGTAAAGGGCTAATGCAGTAGTGCTAGTGGCCTAAAGGTAAAATTTAATGACATGGATGTTCTTGGAACAATATTTGGCATTTTCTCTATATTTCATGTTTAATCAAACTTAGAACTGCAATTAAAACTTTGGTTAACCTCTGATAGGTGCCAAAATAATAAGAATTTTTAGATTTAATTAGAAAAATTTAAAGATTGAGTTCAAAAGAATAGATTAGTTATTAAAAACTTGGAAACCACATTCATATGACATGACATAATAGGATGAAGAAAAAATTAACTCATTCATGCAAGGATCCAAGTTGAAGTAAAATAAAATAAAATAAGCCTAATCTAGCAGTAACTTTCTTTATAAGTATAATTGATTGAGGAATTCTGCAAGGGTGTGGATGCACTGTGGTGTGTATGAGTTGGACTGATTGTAGCGTGGATGATGGATTTCGTAGTAATCAGATATTGATGAAGCTGTTCTGGTGAGTGTTTGAAGAGAAAAAATGTTTTATTTTGTTAAAATATGTGGCATTCATGGGAGAAGTCTTGGTGATATAAAAAAAATAAAGAAGTGTCCCAAACCACAAAAAATATAAACGGGGAGAAGTATTGGTGATATCGAAGAAAAGAAAGTAGTTTCCCCAACCAACAAAATACAAATGGAATAAGTATTGGTGAATTCATGGTGAAAAATAATAAGAACAACACCACAGCAACAATCATACAACACAATACAAGTATATTAGAGGGGGAACTATCTTTAAAAGAGAAATAATAACATATGCATATTTTGTTTTCAGTATGTTATTTTTGTTTGATCAAACAGTTTTCCACAAACAACAAAGGGGGATAATGTTAAAAACGTGTTTTCTTTTATGGAAAAGCATGAAAAAGATGGAAAAAGTTGGAAAAGGATGACATAAGGTGACTACAATATGAGTACAACATGGTGAATGATGCAAAGACTTTGAAGAAATTTCTAGTGCAATAGATCAGCTCAAGAGTAGATGGGACCTAATTAGATGGATAAAGATCTAAAAAAAAAAAATCAATGCTATGTGGAAGGCATAAAATGGACTCCTAATCGGAAGGATAAGATCAGTAAAATATAAGGACCCCAAAAGTCATATTAGAGAGTTAGGTTTAGTGAAAGTGATTTCGAGCAGTTTATTTTTGGCTGTGTTTCTAAATTGGCAGAGCCCTTTTTGCAAAATGTCTATCCAAATGGTTGGGGAGACTTAATAGACAACCATGAAATGAGAAGAACTTTCATTGGCCCATGGTGGAGCTGACTTAATCACTTATCATGATAGGTATCCCTTGGAATTTTTTAAAGAGCACACAAAAGAGACTTCAGGGATGACATTGCAGGAATCATGATTTCCATTACACCAAAACATCTAGGTTTTAGTAAATGGACACATCACTAGAGTTAATGGATCCATGAGAGGTAGTTAATAACAATCTACGAAACATGGGAGGAGTGTTGGTTTATCCAATGTACAAAAATACCCCACCAATGCAAGTCAGGTGTGATTCAAACTCAAGATCTTAGCTCTGGTACCACTTGTTGCAATCATAATTTCCATCACACCAAAACCTACAGGTGTTAATAAATAGACATGTAACTAGAGTTAACGGACCCATGAGAGGTGGTTAAGCATGTGTCATGAAATATGCAAGGAGTGATACTTTATCCAATATCCAACATACACAAGCGAGATGATGCACTCTCCATGGGTGTTCAGAGTTAATTGGTGGGCATGTCCATGGAAGATTAAGCCCCATGTGTCCCATTGGCACGTCAGAGAGTTCTGATGGGTCGATAATCAAAAGACTTAATATGCAAAAGGGTGTCAGAATGGATGGTTGGCCCATACCGCTAATCTTGTGATCAACAATGAATATTGATTTCAAGATCCTCCCCTCTTAATACCACAAACCATGAAAATGGGTATCAGAATGGGTTTTTTGGCCAATGCACACCAAAAATTGTTTTCTAAGCAAGGATAGGAAACTTGGTGCAATATAAAGAGCCAGCGAATTAAATGGCCAGGACCCATAGAATTTTTTTATAAATAAAATTGGCACAAAACAAAGGCTCCAGGACCCTTTCTCTCTCTTCTCTAAAAGGTTACATGGCAACACCCGATTGGTCAAATATGATGTCAACACAAGTAATGTGGCAATGTAGACCAGAGGGCATGTGATATATGGATTTATTGTTTTTGGGTACCCTACTCAGACATTTAGGGTGACATGGGGATGCCTCAAAGAGTGCCATGTGGCACTAACATTGTGAGCATGATGTCATCATGTATGGTCAACCCCAGAATGTTTGAGTAGTGTATGTGAAGGGCTTGTGTGGATGGGAATTGGGTGACGTGGAAGATGTCAAAGCCAACCCAACCTGTGCAACAGTTTATTGTTGCGCAGGTGCAGTGGGGGACCCACCAAGAAAAACTCATCCTTGAAAGAAGACCCCAACAGTAGATAGTATCGTAAAAGAGGAGAATGGTAGGCTAACAATGAGTGGGACATGATGGCATGGAAAGGCCCACCAAGATATTTCATCCCTCTGGATTGACCCCATAACGAATTCAATGTGTGCATAAAAAAATTGTGAGTTGAAAGGGTTGGGACATAATGGTCATACACAATGAGCCCAAGGACCAATGAAAAGGTAGTAGGTGAACCCAGTGAAAACACATCTTAGATAAAGGACCCTAGAGGGTTTAAATGGGTGCAATAAAATAACATTGGGATAAAGGCATCAAATGCCAAGGAACAAGCACGAAGGCTTGGTTCTAAGTAGAAATTGTGACCAAACGTGCAAAGTTTAAATCTAAGTGCTCAAGGAGTAAGGTAGTGTTCATCACTCATTGGTTTTATGGGTGGATAAGGGCCAGTGTACTAGTAGCAGGGGCTTAAAGGAGAAATTTGGAGGCATGAATGTTATTCGTAAAATATTTTTCATTTTCATTATATTTAGAGTTTAACAAAAATTAGAATTATAGCTAAAAATCCAATTAAACTCTTATAGGTGCCATAATAAGCAAAATTGGAAGATTTAATTAGAAAAACTTAGTGATTGAGTTCAAAACAATAGATCAATGATTGAAAACTTGGAAAACACATTCATATGACTTGACAGAACAAGAGAAATACAAAATTAACTAATTCATGCAATGGATCAAGTGTAAGTAAACTAAAAAGAAAGGAAGCCCAATTTACAAGGAAATTTATTTATAAGCATAATTGATTGAGGAATTTTGCAAAAGTGTTGTTGCATTATGGTGTGTATTAGTTGGATTGATGTTGGTGTGGATGGTGGATTTCTCCATAATAAAAGATTGATGAAGGCATTTTGGTGATTTATTGAAGAGAAAAATTGTTTTATTTTGTAAAAGGTTGTGGCATTCATGTTTCTAGTTTTAAAATGGATGAAAGATGAATCATTGAGGCCAAGCTAGTTATAGCTTGTATATTAGGGGTTGCAACTTCTTCTAGTAGGTGTTGGTAAACATATAAGGGTTCAATCTCCTTTCATTTGTATCTTTCCTTATAAATAAATTGTAGAAAATTTTAAAGAATATATGTGTACTATTTGTGCTATTTATGTTGGTTATTTTCATGATCATATAAGTTAATTAATGAACTATTTATTGGTCCCCTAATATCATTTCAAGTGAAAGAAAGTTTATAAAATTCCTAAAATACTAATTCAGCCCCTCTCTTAGTATTGTCTTGGTTTGTAACAATTGGCTGGCTCTACTGCCATCAATTAGAGTGCATGATGTTTTCCATGTTTCATTCCTCAAAATATATGAGTGCGATTCTAATAATGTAATTAACTAATTTGTGTTATAGGTAGAACAAGAGGGAGAGTTTCGTATGGAACCTATATGCATCATAGATCATAGGTAGCTAACCCACCACAATTGATTAAGTCAAGGTGTAATGGACATATTTTGGGCCTAAGGAAGCCATGTGAAAAATGGATGATCTGATATGAAAAACAAATCCTTTCTTATATGCTAAGTGAAGAAAATGTAAATACATTGTAAATGGTGTACAAATTTGTGTGTATAAAGCTACAAAATTACAAGTGCTTGCTCTTAAGGCATGTTTTGTTATATATGGTAATTGAACACCGAGGATGTTGTTCCACCTTAATGGGGGGGAGGGGACTGTGAGATCCCCTAATTAGTATTTCTCTCTTGTAAAAAGTTGTAATTATTTAAATAGAAGAGAGAGGGACATGGATTCCATTTCTTGGTGTAGTATATTTCTTGAGGGAATTTTTGTTTTAAATATCATTCTTGATTGACCAAGTGGTCTTAAATGGGTTGAACATGCCATAAATTACCTGAATGAAGAAAGGATAGGTCCATGTTTCTTTTATCTCCAACCATAAGCAAGAAAGTGGAAAAAACATTAAAAGTAACATGGGTTGTGTGGTTAAAAGAGGTTGACTATTGTGCAATCATGGAGAAAAATGGGTAGTTAGTTTGTTATGAAAAGGAAGGAAGACCTTCATACATTCATTCCATTCATAGATGCACTCTCTCTCATGAACATACATAAGAATATGCAAGGTGAATGAGATTCCTAAGCATGCAGAAGTAGTGGAGAGCACAAAGAAGGAAACATCTTGAAATTATTGTGGAAGAGGGCAAAGAAGGCAACATCTAGAATTTGTGTTGCTAAGCATTAGAGGTAATTAGAAAAACTAGTTGAAGAACCCTCACAGAGAGATGCTGGGTAAAAGAATCATAGAAATCACCAGACTACATATGAGGATGAAGAACACATTGGATGTTTATGGATTGATAAACCTTTTGGGTTGGGGAGAGTCACTCAGGTGCTGGTGAGAGTTGAAGAACCACCTAGTGTTGCCTTGATGCTAAAGATATGGTGCTTGAATCACTGATGAACCACCTGGAGAGTGATTTCCATACCCATCAGTAGCTTAACCATTGATGAACCTTCCTTATTGTGGACTCTCCTCTCCTAAAAGTGATGTAAAGCGTTATTCATTGCAGTACCTTGGCATGCGTGTGAATATTCTTGAATAATGTGAATGATAATGTGAGCTGCTAGTGGCGGTTCATCGACGGCCGCAATGAAGTTCAATATTGCAAATCCCACCACGGGATGCCAGAAGAAGCTAGAGATCGATGATGATCAAAAACTGTTTTCGTGCTCCTCCCCACGGCAGTTTGGACCCTTCGTCTGGGCTCCATCCACTGCTACAGTCTTTGGCAGTCGGAGTTTTCTGGGCACCAAGTGTTCTAAAAAGAAAAACCGCTTTAGCGGCCACAGAATGCTTTCTCTGATGGAGACAATCTTGGAAAGATGGCATTCTTCTTCGAGCTTTTCTCAAGAAACAGGGGAGTGTATGGATGAACCTTGCTGGGTGGTCATTCATAAGTCCGAGAAGGGCACTCTTGCTGTTGCTAAAAGATCCGAGGCCATAGTTGTGGTAGGTATCTCTTACCTGTTGTTGGGGGCGTCATGAACTGGTGATTCTGCCGTGGGGAAATACGAATGCCTTTTCCCTCTGCATGCAAAATGCCAAAGCATGGAGGATGCGCGGCAAGTGTTTGCCGAAATGCCTCACCAAGACTTGGTCTCATGGAGGGGCATGATCTCAAGCTATGCACAGAATGGATTTTGCTGGCTTTTCCTTCAGCTTGTTGCTGACCATGGCAGACATTCTCAAGACTCGCATGCCAGTGCCAGTTGCCCAGGTTTTTTTTCTCCCCAAACAGAGACCTTGGACGTGCTCCAAGTGTGGGCATCTCTCGCCTTTCTCCAAAAAACCAGTGAGGAAGGGGTTTGTATGACACAAAGGTCCATTCGGCCCCTCCACAAATCAGCTTGTCTTTCCTTAGCAGTGGATCAAGGTTGGAGTGATAGCTACCATCTGTAGAAGCCTTTTCTTCCCCCACCGCCTCTAGTTCGTCAGGAGACAGAAATCCCAAAAGATTCAGGCATTGTTTTGCACCAGAAAGCTTTCGAAAACTTCTCTGCCCCCTTTCAGGTACAAATCTCACAAATATCAAGCAAGACCATTCTGCAATGGGTCTACCCTTCAGATCTGGTGCAGGATCTCAAGGTATAACTAGAGCGTTGAGTCGGGATTCCCTCTGCCCTACAGAGACTTCTCTTTCAAGGTAAACAACTCGATGATCCTCTCCCCCTCTCTTCTTACAGCATAAAAAATAATAGCTCTTTAATGTTTTCCCTTCGCTTGAGAGGCAGAGCTGCAGGTCAATCATTTTCTACTCCTCCCTTCTCCTACAAAGTAGCAGTACACTCTAAGATTCCCTTCTCCCCTGAGGCTCCCAAACCCAAGCCTTTCCTGGTTGAAAAATTAGAGGAGGTTCCCTCTATTGAGCTCTCTCACTCGGGCCTTGCAGATAACCTTCAAAAATTTGTTGAAAGGGAAATCATCTGTAGATTCAATGGGCTATGGCCACGCTCCAAGGACCTCTATGACTGGATCCATGACAACTGGACTCATCATTGCAAGGTCAGCTTCTGCTCAAAAGGATATTTTATAGTTCTGTTTGACAATCCTAAGCATTACGAACAGGCCTTAGAAGAAGGTCCCTTGTTTATGGGTACATCATGACTCTTCTTAACTCCATGGTTCCCAGATTTCAACCCAGCATTTGCAGTCATCACCAAAGCGCCTGTCTGGATCAGACTTCCAAATTTACGAGCTCACCTGTGGCATTTCGCAGTCTATAAGTGTCTAGGTAACACCTTGGGCAGCTTTTTAATGGGAGATTATATGCGGGAACAAAAAGGTCTCTACACATATGCCAGAATATGTGTGGAGCTAGACCTTAGCAAGGGTCTGCTAAATCAAATCAATCTCAAGATCAATGATCTTGTTTGGACCCAGAACCTGGACTACGAGAACACTGCCTTCCGTTGCCGCCATTGTCACCTAACAGGGCACTTGCAGAATTCTTGCCCATCGCTCCCTGCAAAAGCGAAAAAGGGCAACATTGCAAAGTCCAAACCCAAACACTGGGCCCCTTGTCCTCCACCGCCAACAGTAAGCTTAGAAGACGAGGAGAGTGATGCAGAACCGGACCAGGCACCTCAATTGATGGATCCACCCACTGATACTCCTGTGCCCACCTCTGTCTCAGCAGTCTCCCAGAAACGCATCCATGAGGCCTCCTCTTCTAAATCAGATAAGGAGATCCCCCTATTGGAAAATTCTAGTCTTCAAGTTGTTCTAGCTCATTCTCCCCAGGATGGCTGGACAAAAGTCAATAAAAAGAAAGGGAAAAAACATCGTGTTGAGAATTTTGCCCCTGTGGGGTAAAAGTCAGTTCTTGTTCTCAAGTCAACTGTTGTAGCTCCTTGTATGGTTCATTCCTTTTCCGGGACCGAGGTTGATAGTTTCATCATTTCTGGTCGGGCAGTTTCTTGCCTCTCTTGACTGTACTATATATTTTACTCAATAGAAATAGTTTAATTTTACAGAGAAAAAAAAATGTGAGCTGCCAGTGGATGAAGTTTGTGTTGCCTTGTGGCATCCTGTTCCAATTTTTTTGTTGGTTAAAATCCCTCAGAAGCACTCCACCTCAAGATTTGGAATCTAGCTCAGGTGTGACAACTACAAGTAATAGTTCATGTAGCTTTTCTATGGTTGGGTGGAGAATTGTAGTTCCACTCTTAGTTTCCAACCCTCTTTCTATCTAAAATAGATATGTAACTATGATTCTAATATTGAATGACATGTACATGTTCAATATGCTAGCAAAATATTGTGTAGGTCAAGAAATGTGGTTATTTGTGTGTTAATAGGTACTAAATTCATTGTATATGTGCTTGAAGCAATGGTTGAAATTATATTTATTGTATAATCATGAATAATATTGATTTTCAGTTCCGATTACTAAATGAATCTCTATGTGTATTTGTGAGATTTGATGAAATTGGCGAATGGAATGTAACTTGGACATCTATGTGTATCGGTTATGTGTATGACTAATAACAACACAAACACCTCTGTGATGTGATTGAGGGAACTATTTGAGTTCATTGTGGTTTTATGAAGGGCACTAAGGTGCTTATTTTGTGTATTTTAATGGGCATGTAGACTTCACTTGATCTATATTATCTTAATGAACAATAGGAATAAATTACCCATGTGCTTCATCTACCCTTCTTGATTGCTTGTGCGTGGTGAGCCATGGCTTCCATAGCCATAGAGTGTGGAAATAACCTATGATATTTCAAAGGTCAAGTCTGAGCAACTCATGTACATTTGACATCTACAAGATTAGTTGGAATTCAGAAAGAAATTCTATGTGTAAACGCTTGCTAGACATGCTTGAAATTACCTGTAGGGCTTATGAGGTCATGGGATAGGAGGGCTAGTTGAAAAGGCCAAATATTCGTGTAAGAATATACCCGACTGAAGGAGTATCACCAAACTAGTCAGGTGAGACTCATTGATCGGTGGTTGGCTAGTAAGGACCAGTAGTCCAGTTTGGAATAAGTGTTTGTCAAAGTTATATAGAGGAATAATAGTCAAGCCAAGTTAAAGTTAGGCTAGGATGGAGTCAGGCTAGGTTTGGATTCAGAATGGAAAGTAAGGTTAGGGTCAGGACCCTGGGTTATAACTCTACCAAGAGAATGGTGGGTGATGCCAACTTTTGACTACTCAGAGGAGCATGCCCAACCATGTGGGGTTCCATGGTGGTAGAGAAACTACATAAGGCATGATGTGGGTCATCACCTAGCTGCCACATGGAAAACATTGATGACATGGCAATATTGGGTCAACATATTAATCGCCTCCTTCTAACCTAGTTTGGGCTTATGCTTAGGATGGGCGAAATTACAATTAAGCTATATGATGTATAAAATGTATGTGATTAAGGGACTTTCAAGAGATTGAATCCATCTAGTAATTCAAAAATGTAATTTAGATAATGAAAAACTACACAAAGTGTGCCTATATATATATATATATATATATATATTATAATATATATATACATGATCCAATATATATTCAACTTGACCTTGGATTTACCAAGGGTGAAGAGGGATCAAAACTATGGAGGTACAAATCTTCATTTTTATTTTGCATTTTTATTTTGATCTAATCATAGACCATAACCTTGGCAGCACTAGACTTCAAATGGACGTGAAGGATGAGAGGGAGCTCATGGTCAGCCTTACATTCAGCCCCATGTGTAGCCTCCACAATCATATGGGGTTTCAAAATAGAGAGCATCTGCAGCTTAGCTATAGCACCATTTCCCTTACCATTCTCTGTCATGGTCACCACATTCTCTAGACCCATTTTTCTCATCCTGATAATCTTCATTCGTTATCTACACATTTTTATCTCTATTAGTGTGGAATATTTTAATGATGATATGAGTTCTAAAAGGGTTATAATGTTAAACTATTAGATGTATATGATAATGTTATTATGAATGTTATATGAGTACATTCATTTCCTATGGTCTATAGAGTGATATTAAGTCCTAAATATTTTAATGTCAATATTTTTAAACTTAAAGTTAACATTCATATGTTTTCTAAAAACCTAACTAACCCATAGGGTAAGAGGAATGAAATTTATATAATACTCTTGGTGTAGTTGTTGAATTTGAAAAAAAAATATATGCCCTTTATAATGCCATGTATTATTAGACAAATTGTAACATATTAATTGTGGATCCTGATTATCTTCTTGATTCAAAGTCTTCTTTCTAGCATCGTTTGTACCATAATTCCTAGTCGGGTTGTACGGGAATTTCCCCCATACTATTGTATCCTATGGTTCTAAAGGGTGATGAAAACAATTATTTGAGCCAATCCTTGGTGGGGATTCAAAGGAAATACCCCTAAAGATATTTTTTTTTTTGGAAAAAATGCTTTTGATAATATATGTGTGTTTTTCTCTAAGGGGTGAATGAGTGTTTTTAGCATTAAGTGAAGCATTCCAATATCACCATAGGTTTTTTGAATTAAAAGATCAATAATTTTGGTAGTGTAACAAATATTCTAAAATTTACATCTAATACGAGTATATGTTGGAATATATAAGAGAAAGTGCTTTTCATATTCAACCCTCTCATTGCCACAAAGGTGATAGACTCTTTCATCACATAGTGTTTTAGGAATTCACCAATGCCTAGTTTCACCATAGATCTCATGAAAATTATTCTTATTCAACAATGTTTATTTTATTCTTTATAGAAGTCAATAGACAAAGATACTTTTGATTTTATATATTTGGGTTTATCACCTCCTTATAATATCTTGATTTCCTTTTTCACTCTAAATTTTATCACACCACAACTTCTACATAAATTTTGATGTAACATTATTTTTAATAATATCCTTGTTCTACAAAGTAATATCTTCTTTATGCCTGAATGAACTCACCGATATTGGGCACCCTTATGCCATTCTCGCTTACACTTAAGATGGTTTTGGCTAGAACCTAAAGAAATTTTAGGGCACCTTTTTTCCATGTTTTGTAACCTCCTCTTATACATTGGATACCTAGTAATAGACATGTGATAAATGAGGGAAAATAATTTCTTCATTAACAAGGATATGATAGAGTGTACCTTTTTTGGTCTTGAGATTATATATTACAAATTTCCTTTATATATGTCTTTCTCCATGGACCTTTAGAGATGTTCCATCCCCAAACCTCATATCTTGCAAGACATGCTTTATGAAAAATTAGGGATACAATCGTTTGCATGGTCTAGGAACATGGATGCGCTTGAGAGGATGCATCGATTCTTTACATTTTATTTTTTTCATGTATGAATGAAACCTATACCATATGTGTTTGTTGAGTTAGATCCCTTAAATTTGCATTGAGAATGGAAAATTTGGTATCTTGTGCTACAAATACATTAAAACCTCCATCTTTATTAATACCTTTCAATATCATTATTTTTGAGATTATTTTTCTATAGTATACAAAAATATGTCATTGATGAAACTATAGAAACATTCAAGGTTGACTATGAAAATTCGAAATATATAATAAAAAGTATATATTATTTATTTATTTAATATATTTTTGCCTTCACATATTTCATAATCTTAAAAATAGACACCCCTTCTACTTATGCTCTGGCTTATTTTATCCTTAACCATTTTTAAAATAACTTATACACTACACTAAAATAGACTCAAATTTGTGATATCTATAAGTTTAATAATATGAAGACCCTAATACCAAGCACTAATAGAAAGCCTTTTAATTTCAAGGATACAATGACTTTGATAACTTAAAACATTATATATAAAAATTAACATTATAAGTTTTGGGGTGCAAAAGAACAATGTGTTCTAAACAATTTCAAAATTAATATAAAGGAAATTCAATTATTATAATTACCAATAAAATGAACAGAAACAAATACGTTACATATGCATGTAAAATAACATACCATTATTAGCAAAGCTTAAATTTTTCATAGTCATAGACTATATATATATATATATAAATTCTTTTTTTTTAATTTCATCCCTTTTACACCATATTCAAATGCATTGTGAAAGTACTTTGAATCATCCCTCAAAGTTAATCTATTTTTTTTTGTCCATGTTTACATAACAACTAACATGCCATTGGTGACTTTTTGAGAAATGGCAACAAGAAATTCTAGTTTAATGTCTCCTTGAATTAAACTAAGAATTAAAATCAAATTCTATTCTCATAGTGACTTGCGAATAATTAATTAACTTTAATTAACTTAATTAATTAGGAATTTCGAGTTGGAATTCTTTCTGTAGTAATGTATATGTTCTCCCTAAGTTTTAGGGGTCTAGTATGAGTTTAAATTGAGTTGGAAAGTAGATCTCAGTTTACTAAGTTAATTTTAATTAAATTAGTTCTAAATTGTTTTTGGAACTAATAGAGGACTAACAACTATTTTCTGCACTAATGCATCACTAGCACTACTCTAGTTAATTGAAGATTCCCTCGTCAGAAACTCATGCATGTCAGTTCAAATAAAGTCCCAGTTGAGACTAGAGTGCAGGGATAGTGTAGTATCAACGGTATTATTTACTAGAGTGTAAATATCATGCATGCATCAGAGATTGATCCTATTTTTGGATTGCGTAGTTTTCTAAGCATGAACTCCCTTTAAATACGAGATATTCATCTTAGGAATTAATGTAAGATATTAGGGCTTCGAGAGCTGTAGAATTAGATAAGCGTTGGCCAAGAGCTAGCTTGTGCGCTGAGAGAGTTTAACATACTTGTGTGGAATTGTTGTAGTGAGAACAAGATTTGTATATTCACTCATACTTATGATTTAATGCAATAGAGATAGGCAAGGTTTTTAGCTGTGGCTTTCCCCAATAAAAATTATTGTGTTATGTGTCATTGATTTACCTTCTTATTTTTCATATTGTTTTCATCGATCTATTGGCTTCCACTGGTTGAAAGTAGAAGTAGATTCTTGTCTTGTGCTTTAGTACATTGCATGAGCTTGTGAATCTATAGGATTTTCTACATGGTATTGAAGCTGAATACAATATACTAGAGGAGATTTTGAAGTTTTATGTTTTGGATTATAGGTGAAATTCGAATCTGCAATGCATACTTTAAGATCGGCAAATGGAACTATACGGTTCGCAACTTGAGTATCCCTTGGAAGGAAGCTCAAATTTTATAGCTTGGAGAGACAGAGTGGAGGTTGTGCTAGAGGATAATGGCTTCAAGGAATTTTTTGATCAAGAAATTCCTAAGCCAGCAGCATCGTATGCATATAATTTGGCCAAATGGAAGTAGTGGGTCGCGAAGGTGAGGCGAATAATCCTTGAGGGAGTTTGAGACCACATTGTCTCAAGTCTCCATGGCAAGGAAACTTCATATGCTATGTGGAAAACATTGACAGACTTGTATTAGAATAGTAGTGACAAAAGAAATTGGCACTGAAGGACAAAATTTGAAAAATCAAAATGGATAAAGGTGAGACTTTTCCAAAATACTTGATCATGTTCACTCAATGTCACGATGAACTTGTAAGTGTTGGAATCACGGTTTTCGGGGATGATATGGTGAGTTTTTCTCCTCTAGTACAACCAAAGAGTAGGCATAGTTATCAGGACTCTGTCAATGGTCGGAATAATCTTCTGGATTGGGAACGACTGTGGTCAAATTTGTTGTAGGAGGAGATCAGGAGGAACACTTAGGATGGCTCTTCATCGAAGATCGATGATGAAGAAAATTGTACCTTAGCGATTAAGGTGGATAAGGGTAAATCAAATTCTTCCCATTCCAAATCAGATTCTTATCATGGAAGTAAGAAGAAAGAAATGACGAAAGTTAAGACCTTTCATTGTCATGTGCTAGACCATTTTTTTACAAATTGTCCACTCAAGAAGTCTAAGAAGAAGTCCTCAAGAGGAGTGGCGGGTGAGGCTTTGGCTTCTCAATTGGAAATGAAATTTTCCCTCATTTCATTCATGCTGTCATTAATGATGGGAAGTGTATGGTAATTATACAGTGGAGCTTCATTCAACATGGCTAGCAACAAAGAGTTATTGAGTGACTTAGAGGAGAAATATCTCTAGGTGCATATTGATATGGGTGACGATGAGAAGTATAGTCTTACTGGATTGGGCACCATTACATTTCAAAGGGGGCATGTGGATCCAATCGCCTTGAGGAATGTTATGTTTTTTCCCGAGCTGAAGAAGAACTTGGTATTTGTTGCCATGCTTGAGTATATAAGCTATGATGTGATATTCTCAAAAGGAAAGGTGTTCCTTTGACACATAGTCACGAGTCAAGTAAATAATATAGGGATTCAGGTGAAGAATATCTATAAGTTGGAGATAGAAGAGTGTGCTTCTTTGAGCACAAAACTAGAAAGGGTGCAAAGCCGAGATGTTGACAAGTTGCGGCATAGGCGATTCAGCCACTTGCATCATGGGGATTTGAAGATATTGCAACAGATATCTATCGGTCTTCCTAAAGGTACACTTGAGCAAGTTGATACATGCAAGGGGTGTACTTTGGGAAAATACACCAAGTCTTCCTTTCACGATAGAGACAGTAGAGCAAAGGCTATCCTAGAGCAAGTCCATTATGATGTGTGTGGACCATTCTTGATAGCATCTACGACCAAACATATGTATTATGTTATATTTATTGATGACTATTCTTGTAAATGTTGAATATTTTTCATACGGAAAAATGATTAAACTTTCACAAAGTTTTGTGAGTTTAAAGCATTGGTGGAGAAAGTGCCGAGAAAGATGTTAGGTCCCTATAATACTAGTCATTCCCTCGTTACTATTGTTGTTGTATCCCTTATTGTTATTGTTGTGCCCCTATTGTCCCTATATTGTTATTATTGTGCCCCAGAGAATCCCTCTATTGTTATTTTTGTACCTTTATATTATTATTGTTAGGTCGGCTTGGTTATATTGGACCCCTTAGACACCTATATATAAAAAGGAGGTTTTTTCATTTGAATCATCCAAGAGTTGTTCATTTGTGTAATGTAAAGGAGGTTTCCCCCTTGAAGAGGCTTATTTCTAAGGTATTCATCTAACTTTTCTGTCCTTTTGTGAGCTGGCTTCATAACATTTGGTATCAGAGCTTTGGATTCTAGGGTTTCGCTGCTCAAAACATGTCATCGTAGAATTTTCACTATAACTTGTTTTATGCAACATTCAAAAGATAAAAACAAAAACCCATTTGAGACAAATTGCGTTGAACCTCTCATTTAAATTTAAGATCTTGTATCCCTATATTTTCAGAGATATAATCTGAGGAACTTAGGGTTTTTGCAGACCCCCAAATTAGATTCCAAACAAGTCACCTTGGGAAAAGCATCATAGCTTTTGCTCTGAGCATCAGATTGAATTTTCGTAAGAAGTTATAGAAAGAGGACGAACTGTAATTTTTTTGGGTATCACTTTGAGAACCTAAGGTCAAAACTGTGACCCGCAACATGTCATACAAGTTCACTCTACTGAACCAGTCTATACTCAATTCATTGTGGGAGATTTGACATAACTCTTCATTGGAGAATCCAATCTTGATCATACTTGTGGGGTTAGAAAGACTACTCAGATGGTTACCAGAAGAAGTAATTTTAGACCTGGGAGATCCAAAATTACAGAGATACATCAGATGCAATATCGGGCTCATTTAAAGTGAAAAAAAGGCTTGTAGTTTTCTTTAAATTTTTGCATCAGCTTGGTTTGAAAAATTAGTTTGAAGGAATTCAAAGGGCATAGTGAAGCATTATTATTAGTAATTGATGCCCTGAAGAAAGAAACTGGAAACACCTAGTAAGAAACTTGAAAGCTCTAGCATGACTCATGAAGAAGAGGAAGAACTACAACATGATATAACAAAATTACGAAACAATGTAAAGTTTGAAATGGGAACTATAAACTCAAAACGGGAACTATCGCTAAAAAACCCCGAAAAAACATCAGAAACAGTGCTAAAAACGAAAAGTGCTGATGCTGGAATAACACATTTTTTTTTCTTAGGTAAATTTTCAACATGTTTTAAAAATGGCGGTAAAAACCAATTTTTTGCACAAAAATTGTTCACAAGACACCCTCAAAACAAAAAGTGTTAACGCTGGGAAAACATTTTTTTTTCAAAAGTAAAATAATGAAAACATAAAATAAAA